>WEIV01015738.1:0-88625 GCA_013390005.1 Calyptomena viridis
AGGCAATATAGAAATATCATTGACCCGTTACAGGATGAAGATGGTCACCTCACAAACAGGGACAGAGACAAGGCAGAGATGTTTAATGCATCCTTTGCTTCTGTCTTCAACACGGATGACAGACCAAGGGAGTCTCAGTGCCCTGAGCTGGATGACCATGACTGTGAGAATGATCAACTTCCAGTCAACCCTGAAGTTGTGCAGGATTTGCTGCTCCAGCTGGATCCCTACAAATCTATGGGCCCTGATGGGATTCACCCCAGAATCCTCAAAGAGCTACCTGATGTCATCGCAAAACATCTCTTGATTTTTAAGTGGTCTTGGGAATCCTGTGAGGTCCCAGATGACTGGAAGCTGGCAAACGTCCTAACTTTCAAGGAGGGCAAGAAGGAGGATGCCAGAAACTACAGCCTGTCAGTCTCACTTCAGTTCCCAGTAAAGTTATGTAGATGATTATTCTGGGAAGTATTGAAAAACATCTGAAAGGCAATTGATCACAACCAGCACAGCTTCAAGAAAGGAAAGCCCTGCTTATAAACCTGATTTCCTTTTATATCAAGGTAACCCACCTAACTGATCAAGAGAAGCAAGTTAATGTAATCATTTTGGATTTCAGTAAAGCTTTCAATACTGTCTCTTACAGAATCCTTCTTGACAAAATGTCCAGCACACAGCTGGATAAACACATCATGTGATGGGTGAGCAGTTGGCTCATGTGTCAAGCATTGATTTGGAAATGTAGGTTTGAGTTTTAATTTTAATATAGGTTTTAAGCTAAGTTAGAACTTCATGTCATTTTTTTTCTCTTTTCTTCTCTCTGCTTGCCTATGTGGTGATACGGTTGGAATGAAAAACAAAGGGACAGTGAGACAGGGAGAGAGATAGTGAGAGGGCACTCCAGACTTTTTTTTGGCGTTTCATAAAATCAAAGAAGTTTGTGGTTAGCTGTGTTTATAACAGAGTGTTCTCTATGCCAAGGGTGATAATAAGGGCCTGAAAAGACCCCCAAAGACCCCCAAGACCCCCAAGAGGGGCGGGAGTCTGGGTGGAGATGGGTGTTGACTATGCTAATTAGTCAATGATGTAATGGTGTTAAGGATGATGTAATGTGTATGTTTATTCATAGAGTAGTTATGCATATATATAATCTAGGTGCATTTAAGCATGCTTCGCTATTCACGGGGGAGGTGACAGGGAATGGGATGGATGAAAATTCTTTCTATTTCCCTGTGGGACAATAAATTTTTTTAAATTCTACAGCTTGCAAGCATTGAAATTTTCAGTCTGCTCACCATCAATTCAGCACAGAGGGTAATAGTGAATGGGGTGACACCAGACTAGTGACCTGTCACTAATGGGGTTCCACAGGGTTCTGTCTTGGGCCCTGTGCTCTTCAACATCTTCATAAATTACCTGGACACAGCACTGGAAGGGATACTAAGCAAGTTTGCAGATGACACAAAACTGGGAGGAGCTGTTGACTTCTATGAAGGCAGGGACAAATTAGCGGGCTAGGCAATCACCAACCATGTGAAGTTCAACAAGGGGAAGTGCTGGATTCTGCACCTGGGATGACGCAACTCTGAATGTTCGTACAGACTGGGAATGAGATCCCAGAAAGCAGTGCCATGAAAACAGATCTGGAAGTCTTGGCCAATGGCAAGTTGACATGGGTCAATAGTGCCCTGGCAGCCAGGAGGACCAATTGTGTCCTGAGGTGCATCAGGCAAAGCATCATGAGCCGGTCGAGGGAGATGATTGTCCCACTCTGCTCTGCACTGGTGTGGCCCCACCTTGAATATTGTGGCAGTTTTAAGCTCTGCAATGTAAGAAAGATATTAAGCTACTAGAGAGTGTCCAAAGGAGGGCAACAAAGTTGGTGAAGGGCCTTGAGGGGAAGCCGTATGAGAAGTGGCTGAGGTCACTTGGTCTATTCAGCCTGGAGGAGACTGAAGGGAGACCTCATTGCAGTCAACAACTTCCTTGTGAGGTGAAGAGAAGGGGCAGACACTGATGTCTTGTCTATGGTGACCAGTGACAGGACCTGACGGAAGACCTGAGGAAGAACAGGCCTGAAGTTGTGTCAGGGGAGGTTTGGGTTGGATATTAGAAAAATGTTCTTCACCCAGAAGGGTGGTTGGACACTGGAACAGACTCCCTAGGGAAGTGGTCGCAGCACCAAGCCTGCCAGAGTTCAAGAAGTGTTTGGGTGATACTCTCAGGCACATGGTGTGACTCCTGGGGATGGTCCTGTGCAGGGCAAGGAATTGGACTCAATGATCCTTGTGGGACCCTTCCAGCTCAGCATAATCTTTGACTCTGTGATTCTGTGATTTGGGATTATTTTTCATTCCCCTACTCTGATTTGATTGGTAATAAATTAAACTAATTTCCCCAAGTCAAGTCTCTTTTGCCTGTGACAGTTCTGACCAGTTCTCCTGGTCCTCATCTAGAACCATGAGCCTTTCAGTATATTTTCTCTCCCCTGCCCACCTAAGGAGGAAAGTGGTAGAGTGGCTTTGGTGGGCACTAGTGTCCAGCCAGGGTCAACACACCAGGTAAGGTTACACCCAGGCAGTGATGACTTCTTTATTTTGTATGCTAACTAGTACTGTATATAGTGGACAGAGGGACGCCAATTTCCAGTTGCCTTCTTAAGGCAAGAAAACAGAAGTACAACCAAATCTTAGAGAACAAAGATATTTATTAGATAAAAGAAAATTGAGGTAGAAACTTTCTCGGACAACAGAAAAGAAGAAAAATTAGTCTGTGACAACAGATGTCAGACTATGTTTCCAAAAAATATTTTAATTTAGAAAAGATTTTGAAGTTTCTGATTTCCACTGCTTTCTTTAGCCAAACTATCCGTTACAGGAGAAGGCCTCATCCAAGGCTGATTGTAATAAACTGAAAGTCTTTCACCAGTTACATCAAGCTTTGGAACAAATCCAGCTTTTATGATATGTGTTCATAATATGCGACATCCAATTTCCCTTTCAATGATAATATCTCATAAGGCAGATCTTGTAGATAATTATACAGGCTCAAAATTCTTAAGCAGTAGTCATAAAACAGTTGAACCCAACACGTAAAAAAATCTCAGAAAAACAACTGTGGCATGACATTTCTGAACTGCAGACGGAACCAGACCTCCCTCTCATTCTGAATCAGGCACAACTACAGTGTGATGTGTTCTTAAATGAGCCACTGATGAGAGGCTGTGTAATTAGGGCCATTAATGTACACATCCACCTTACATGAAATTTTTTGCTTAGTATCAGAAACACTAAAAATTTAGATGCATCAATGACTTAAGTAGAGCTGGCTGCTGCCACTAGTCTTAAACAAACCTTCTCTACAATTTCTTTTTGTACTCTTAAATTATGGCTTGACAGAAGAATATCTGCAAGTAAACTGTAGCAAGTAATAGGTTTTTACATTATCCTCTATCAGAGGTCATTTATAAAATTAATTCTTTAAGGAGTTCTGAAAAAGGGCAAATCCCATTGATTGCTTACATTTAAAACAGAAGAGTTATGATTATATTTTTAAAACCACAACATGACATGCAGCTTAGGATGTTCTTGCAGTACAATTTATGCAGATTTCATTAGAGAGTCACACTAATATCTTTCTAAAGATATGCAATAGTCAATTACACTATAATTTCTAATGACTTTGGGGAACTCTGAATGCTTTATGCCTAAAATTATAATGATGTGTTGCTGTAGTCATTATGTGAAGATTTGCACTTTGATAGGGTGCACTGGCCCCATTTTTGTCATTGCTTTTCTTTTACTTAATGCCATCTCAACTATACATAACACACACATGGTTTTGTAATAGTTTGGAGATAAGGAATTTATTTTTACCACAGAATGAGATTTTTTTATCTTTTGACTCACCTAAATAAGTGTGATAATTACAAAGTAAACATAATTTTAAAAAAGGTATCTATTTACTTTATAAATTTTGGAACAAGACTTTCAGTGACTCTAACAATAGAATATGCACTGTGTTCTGAGATACAACTACATTCATTTTCTTATCAGTTGGTAGGTAATTTACCTGTGCTTACTGTGATTGTCTGATCTGTATGAGGCCAAAAGACTGCCCTGAATTAAATCTTCCTTCTGTGACAATATGTCAGAAAAAATACTTGCTCATGATATTAAATTTACCATTGATAGGAGATGCAACACATAATCTGATAATGCAACAGTGACAATGTATATCTGGCATGGTTAATAGCTGTCATTTTAAATTTTTTCACTCCATTTGAAGTCTGAATCTATTCTATTTCAAAATCATCAAGGAAGAGCAATATATTGATATTCACAAAGTAGCTCTTCCAGGTTACAATTGTTGTAGGTTATATTTAACCTGATTTGTTCTTTTTACATATGTATTTTGGGGGACAAAAAGCACAAAATTTGCTTATAGGAGTCAAGAAGTTGATGGCAGCAACAATTCTCAATCTATTTTTTTTTTTGTTTCTCTTTCTTGCATGGAATATTTAGGTTTTGTCATAGAAGACATATTCACATATTAAACAAACGAGTTGTGCACCAATACTTATGTTTTGATTGTAAGCACATTGATAATGTTTCGACATGAGCCCTTCAGACTAAGACACTTTGGCACTTTAATATAATATTGTAAGTAATATCAGGAGGCTGCAGTTTATTAGCATTTGGAGAGTGGAATTTACTGGAACATAAATAAGGGCAACCACTGGGCAAATTCTTAGGCCATTTCAGTTTATCACAGCATGAATTCTTAAGCAGGGATCCCAGTGTTTTATTAACTAAAAATCTCTTGGATTCAGGTTCTTTCCGGACAGTGATTTCCCAGGCTGCAATCAGTGTATATCACTCAGCTTCCATCCAACTCATCCAAGATGATCTGATAGCTGGAAGAGTGAAAAATACTTTAATATTATTTGCAAACCATTATCATCCAAAGTTTTGCTTATTCTTTTTAGATTTTAAATAAGCACTTGTTATAGCAATATAAAGTAGACAAAATAAATCAGTTTCAGGAAACTATAACTTCATGAATTTTGATGGGAGTCTTTTCATTTTTTGACAATTATAATTTTTTTAGATGAGTAGCCATTTTCTCCAGATCCTACATCAACCTGTTCCCATGGGTACAGTGATGGTGAGCTATGATATATTCAGTACTTTGTAGGTCTAAAGCCAGTTGTAAGTTTATTAATAATCCTTGCAGATCTATAGTATTGTTAACCTTAAGAGAGGCATTCAAGTCAGTCTGTTTCCTGGGGGTGTGCTGATAGACAGTCATGACATCTCTCTTTCCAAGAAAAATAATGGAATACTGGTATTGTGAAAGCTTTCTTTCTATCATCAGAGCAAGAGAAGGATAAATTGTGTGTGGTAAACCACATAAAGGAAGAGTAAAATGACATCTTCCTAGGCAAATGATTTCAAAGCCCAGCTAAATGAATTTATGAGTAATAATTGAGGACAAGAGGGAAAAAAAGTACCATAAGCACAAAGAAGACCAAAAGTAATTTAAATGGTTTAAGATTAGCATATTTGAGGCTCATTTCATAGGCTAGTAAATGTTTTTTTTTAATCTTTAGACTAACCAGGATGCTACCAGTGTTGAAGACATGGTGAAAATATTTTTCATAAAACAACACAAAGTCCAGTGCAGGTTTAGTTCTGAAGGGAAACAATCAAGGAAACTGTTATGGTTTGTTTTGAGGAAAACTTTTTTCCACTTTTGTTTGCAGGCGGGGGATGTGCCTGCCCAGTCCCGCAGCAGCCCTGGAGCCTCCTGCCTGCCGCGGTGCCTCGGACCAGGGCCCCCCTGGTCTGCTGCCTCATCGTGGGGAGGTCTCCCGCCCCCGGAGCCTCCTGCCTGCCGTGGTGTCTCGGACTGGGGCGCGGTTTTGGTGGTCCACTCTTCCCCCCCCCCAGCCCACTGCGGCCCTGGGGTGTCCCAGTTGTGGTGGGCTCCCGTTGCTGGGGGGGGTGTGGTTCTGGCCCCAGTGCCTGTCCCGGGCAGCGTGGGCCTGCGGGGTGCCTGCGCCCAGTGCCCCCTGTGGCCGGGGTGGTTGGGGGGTCCCGATGGGGGGCTCGGGGCGCCATGTTTGGCTGGGTCGCGTGGTGGAGGGGGAGAAGGTATTCCCGCGGCTCAGGACCGGAAGTAGGAAGTAGATGAACCAATGGGGACACAAGGGCACACTCCCCAGGGGTGGGAGAATACAAGGATTTCGGGATTAAAAGACAGTGAGAGGCAGACGCCTGGCGGCTTTTTGGGACGCGTGGTGGTGTGGAGTGGAGCTGCGGCCCTTCAGATCCTGACGACGCTATCTTCAAACACGTGCCAGCGAGACCGGGACCTGTTTTCTCTAACACTGTGCAGCCTCGGCGCCGACTTGGATCTCTCTCTCTCTCATTGCAAAATTCCGGGTTTGAGCCCTCCTCTCCCATCCCCATCTGAGCCACGGGAGCTCCAAAACCCAGTCCTACCCCCCGCAAGCCCCCAGAAATCCCAGGGGTGGGAGTGAGACCCTCTTCCCATCTCCACCAGGTTTTCTTGGGGTCCCCAAAGCCTAGCCCCGTCCCCCACGGGTTCCCAAATCCACTCCTTCCCTTTTTTTTTCTGCCCCGGGAAGTCCCTGGGGGAGCCCCGGTCTTCACCTAAGCATAATTTAGACTTTGGGGATACATAATTTAGACTTTGGGTGCTTACATTGTTTGGATAAGGGTGTTTTGGTTTTCAATACATAACATATATACATATATACGTATATATAGTTTGTTTGTTTGTTGTTAATAAAATCCTTTCTATCCTTATACTCGAACAATTTGATATTGGATTCACTTTTAATTTGTTTCACCTGTCTCTCCCCCTCAAACGGAGACAGAAACAAACAATCCCACTCCAAAAAATCCCCACCCAAAACACAAGAAAAAAGCCCTCCATCTTTTACATTGTGTACTTATAGAGAAATAGCTGTGTAGCTAGTTCTCCAGAGAGTTCATCACATTGCTATTGAGCCATCACAACTTAAATGAATAAAAGGTAAGCATAGCTGCTAGGTAACATTAAAAGATGAAAAAAAGAAACACAGAAGACCTCCTGGGGAAAAATACAGAGAAGCCAAAGCTGAAGGACATGTGATCTGTGATGGCTTGATCCTGGTTAGACACCAGGTGCCCACCAAAGCCACTCTGTCATTCCCCTCCTCAGCTGGACAGGGAAGAAAAAACACAATGAAAGGCTGGTGGGCCAAGATGACGACAGGAAAAATCACTCACCAGTTATCATCTCTGGCAAAGCAGGCTTCATTTAGAAAAATTAGCTTAATTTAATACCAATCAGAGTAGAGTAATCAGAAACAAAAACTAAATTTTCCGATTTTCTGAATTCAATATATAATCAACGCCCCAGTATTTTCCTAAAAATAAACTGAGCAATATAAGCAATTCAGTTTAATTACCCTCCATGAGATCTTGAATCTGAATCTCACTTCATTAATCATTTGGGTCAGAACAAACCAACTAATGCATGTGTGTGTGTGTCAGAGCCAGAAGGCTGTAGCCACACAGTTCAACTTGGGGCTGGGCCTGTCCACAGAGCACATGGTCCAAGATGCCTGAGCCACATGGCTTGGGACCATGTGGCTGCCTGTCAATCTAGGAAGGCCTGCCTGGCAGCCCACCCACATCACACCCCCTGGAGCTCCTGTGGTACCTATCTCTCTGGCTAGGAGGGCATTGGGCTCATACATCACAAGCCATATAAAAGTTCATGGGACCTGAAGTGGGACACTCAATGTGCTGCATGGTCTGGATAATAACATTGAAAAGCCATTGTCTTTGAAGGCTGGCAGTCATGGCAATCAAGGAATGTGCTTGGTGACTGGTCTCTTCCAACCCACATGATTCTGTGAAATGGAATTCAGTCATTCTTGGCCAAGGAATTTCAGTCTCTAGAAAGGAAAATGGAATGTGAAGGGGCTCCCCAAATCCCTTTTCTTTCAGGTGAAAATGGGGGTTTCCATTTTCCATTGGATGGGGGCTAAATACTTTATTATGCAGGAAGAGGTACTAAATAAGCTATGGATAAGGTCATAGCAAATTCCTTTAAAAAGGTTTAAAGGGAAAAGTAGAAAAGCAAGTAATCTACCCATTATCATGCCTTTAAGGATAATTTGTTTTGGGTGTGACAAAATCTCTTGCAGAGCTCAAGAAAGAGCTAAAACAGAGGTGCTGGACCCAGTATGTAAATTGTCAAGAGCTCTAAGATATATCAAGTTTGTTCTGCCTTCTAAACTTACAGAAAAGGCAAGACTTATACAGGACTCCCTTACAAATTCAGTTGGTATGCCTATAAAACAAATTCTCACTTAGACTCTTTGGGGAAATTTCTAATGATAATCATAGGTGAAAAAGCTTTTGCTTTGTTTTTTTTGCCACTCTCAAAGTTAAGAAAAAAATTGTAGAATGCCATAATATATGCATGAAAACAATGCCAATGTAGAAAGTAAAAAAACCCGTATTTTTTTCCCTGAAGTGCCATCACAGTTATACCTGAAGAGTCAGAAATGTGAAGGTCTTCAAATCCACACTGTCTAAGCAGTCCACAGTTTGTTTGGTCTTATCACACTTCCCTGAAGAAATAAGCTAAGAATAGTAGGAGCACTGCATAACATTTACATAGAAAGAATTATGTGTGCTTACAAAGGCAGTGTTTGTTTTCTTCTATGTACCCAAGTTTTACAATGAAAAATGAGTTGGCACTGAATCTCAAAGTTCAACTCGAAAGCATGGTACAGGGTCAAATGGCCATTTTTTAACAAATAGTCTAAATTATTTTTTATTGCTGCAGAGATTAACCGCTCAAACACCAGAACTAGACAGAAAACTGACTTGCTTTCAGAAACTAGGTTAAAAATGTATTTTTTAAAAGTAGTATTTCTGTCATGAGAGTCCTCCAAATTTTGCTAGGGTTTTTTTGCATATAAGGAACAATCTTATTTCTTTTCAGTATGGTCCCTGAAAATGGGATCAATAATCCTAACACTGATGATATGACCATCTCTGAACTAAAGAAGGCAAAATATTTCCACACAATTTTTCACTTGGAAAGGAAAAAGTATCATAGATGCCATACACAGAAAAGGATATTGATTTTCCTTGGAAGATGATTGCGCAAAAGCGAGATGGGTAATGAGAAGAGAATAGAGAGTAAAAGAAATGGAGTGAGTTTTTCAGTAAAAATGAAAAAAAAATACAGGAAGGGAGTAAAGAATGTGCAGTTAAATTGGTATCTGATTCCTTATTTGTCACAGCCTTTTGCTGAATGCATACCGAGTGACTTTCCTTGGCGTAAACTTCTTGATCTCAAATGTTGACTGAAAATGCTAAGCAAAACAAAACCCTAATATTGATTGTGAACAGAATCCAGCTACTACATCTAGAGTCTTTATTTGGTACTGCTCCTAGACACAAAAGATCCTGAGGTCTCCAGACCAAACATGAGGTTAACTTTCAATATTTAGGTATTTGTGATTACAATATACTCCTGCAGATTTAAGGGAATTTATTTACATAGCAAACTGGAAAATGTCTATCCTGAGCCTAAGAGCCAAATCAAAATATTCTTTACTCTTGATATGACTAGATGCACATCAAATCCAAGAAGTACAAAACTGCATGGAAAAAAAGTCTTGCTTTGTTCAAGACTTTTACATTTTTAATCCTTTAGTGAATTGTGTATTTTTCATGAATCTGAAGTGCTAACCCAATACTTTCCTCACTTTAACACTGGAATCTGCTGTGTTATAAAGTCACTTTTAATATGATAACCTTGTCTCTTTTCCTTCCTCCTTTTTCCACATCTTTGTCCTCTGTTTTGGCTGGTACACTTCTTACTTTTTAACTTTCTATCCTTTGAAAGTAGCCATGTGGTCAGCTCTAAAGCCTCTGGAGTTCATCAACTTAGCTGAACAATCTTGAATCCAGGAGACATAAAAAAAAGGCCCAAAACAAAAACAAACCAGAAAAACTCCATCCTGAAACCAACAAGAGCAGTCTGGTAAATTCTTCACCCAATTGTTTTGTTATGGAAAACACATGAAATCATAATGCCTCATGGCTCAATATTTATTTTCTCTATGTATTTCTCTTATCAATAACACTGCTACTAAGTAGCATATTTGGCTGTACCTGAAAAACACGATATTATAATAAAAGAAGCAAAACAAAAGGGTATATGAGAAAGCTTATTAAAATGCACATCAGGAGGTGCTTGAGGTTTTTGTGGGTGGGTAAATCCACCAACATGTCATCCTTCTAATGTATATTCTTTACTTTATTGCTAGAATGGAAGATTAGCAGCCTACAGAGTGCTCCATGAAAATTAAATCAGTGTTTCTTTCTTTGACAGATTGTTTTGAGTGAGATTTTATTAACATTTTAATTACATTAACGGAATGAAGTGTAAATATATTGTGAGCTTTAGATACCTCTAGGTTC
Source organism: Calyptomena viridis (assembly GCA_013390005.1). Lineage (NCBI taxonomy): Eukaryota > Metazoa > Chordata > Aves > Passeriformes > Eurylaimidae > Calyptomena > Calyptomena viridis. Next base: position 10,518 of record WEIV01015738.1, read on the forward strand.
ATAAGAAGTGAAGGAGTTATATTGAGGCTATTTTTGAGAGTGGAAAGGAGAGGAACAATTTATTCCTTCAGAGGATGGATTAACAAATGTTATATAAAGAAGTCTACTGAAGGAAAGTCTTACTAAATATAATATTTCATATATATTTTATACTAAATATTTTTTCAAAGGGTAAAAAATACATACTTTGGCTACTAAAGTTAAGGTTTTTGAAAAAGAGAACCATAAAAAATTATAGAGTTAATGTCAATAAAAAATGTGAACACTAGAGAATACAGAAATGATAATGAATATTTTAAGACAATATAGAAAAGGCTCAAATTATTATAAATTCCTTTGAAAATGTACTCCTAACCTGGGAGGCTAAACATGCTGTATATACATTAATCATTACAGACTCCCTTAATACTTAGTAGAAAGAAACTACGACTTCCGGGAAGCCATTCTTCTCATCATAAAATATGTGCATATAATCTTGGAGAATAATTCCTTTAATAATTTTTTAGTTCCTCATTTTGACTTTAAAGGGATTCTAAGGTGACTATCCAATTGTTTAGAAATCTAAAGACAGCGATTAAATAACCCAGTTCTCATAGTTCTTTAGTACAACACTATTTTAGATGCATTTAATAATTTTATTGACACAAACACAAGCCTTTTAAAACAAGATGATTTATCTGTTCCAGATTCAAGATACCTATGTGTTAATCTTGCTTCATTTTTGAGATAAATTCAGAAAGCACATCTAAAAGAGAGAAACCTACTTTGGTCAAAAATATTCAGTAGCAAGCTTGCATGTATCTCAGATCTCATGCATGTATCTCAGGTCTCATGCATCTCTGGATCAAAAACTTACATTCTAGGCCTTCCATTTTTTTTCCCAAAAGAGTAAGTACATTGACAAAAAATCATCAGTAAGCAAAAGATCTTTATTTAAATTAATGTACTTACAGTATGCATATTGTGGGAATAAAATCTGTGAATCTTTGCAGAAAGAATAGACGGAGGAGAAAGAAAAGCTGGAGAGCACCCAGATCTGTTTGATCTAGTAAAAAAAAGTAGTTCCTGCTGGAATATGTATATGTTCTGGTTTCCTGTTACAGTTCTTTGTAGAAACAAATGTCAGAAAAGGAAATGTTAGAAGGATTTACATCTGTGGAGTTTTGGTCTTGCAATCTGTGCCAGGGTGAAAACAGATATGGCATTGGACATGCTTCTTTGCTGAAATGGGAAGACATCAGAAAGAAATAATTCATCAGATCACTCAAAGTTTTATTTAGTGCTACTTGAGATGAGGAGACCTTTAAGAATCTACTAAGCTATAATTCTCAGTCCCTAGGTATCAAACAGATTCTCAGTCAGAGAATTTGGGGGATTTACTCAAACAATGCAAGATCAGGATGTAATGCTACCAGAACACTTGGCAAATAGGGCACATTTCCACTAGTTGTTCTAGAATAAACTTGAGTGGTCTCGGGGCTCCTGTTTTTTTATAGCTAGAAATTTAAATTAATTCTTCTGTAAAAAGCTAGTATATGAGTAAAATAATGTTAGAAAAATATTCTGGGTGGCAGGACTTTGGGAATAAGTTAAACTGATTACTGACTTTGAAATATCTAAAATTACCTGAGGAAATGAAAAACTAAAATTAGTAATGCATTTGAGCTTTTAAAATCAACTAGTGTTAAAAATATTAGGAATATAACCTAATATTTGGAATATAACCTAATAAATCGTATAATAACTTCAAAAACACAAAGGGATGAATGACTTCCACTAAAGTGCTAGAATTGAAGGGTTTAACAATAATGTTTTACATAGGCTAAGTTTTTTACTCCCACTCCTCCAAATGATAATTTTCAAACGTAATCATAATGGATACAACTAATAATAAACATACAAGTACAGTCATATTTTCTGTAGATTTTGTAAATAACTGATTGTTTGCCTGCCTGGTGCCCTTGCCCATATCTGGGACCTCCTCCTACTCATCTAGCATGGAGTTTGCTACAATTAACACATATAGACACTCCCTGGCCCACAATCTGTTTTGGGGATGAAACAGTCATACCACACCCCAGGCAGCACCAGGCATTGAGGCTGTGTCTGCTGCCCTGTTCCAGCTGCCAGTGTGGAGACCCTCACCCATCGCTCACTGCAGGCTGTTGACACCACTGGGAATACTTTCACCCTTGGCTGATGCTGGAATCTGATCCCAAATCCACTTGCGCTCCTCCCAGTAGTGGGCATCTGTGAGATTATTGGATCAGAACCAACTTGTGTCTCTGTGTGTATGTGTGTGTGCAAGCACGGGAGGGCCAAGTCTAATGTCACGGGGATGAGGAAATGCCTTATCCCACATGTCATCCCCTGCAAGACTCCTGGAGTGACCTCTGAGCAGCTGTCAATCCCTGGACAATAGCAGCACACTTATGACCCAGAACCTTGGAATCTGTTTGGGCAACTCTGGGACAGCTGTCAGTCAAATGCGGCCCAGGAACACTTCAACACACCACACTGGCTGGAGTCCCTAACACAGCCTTAGTTTCGCTGACACAGTGGGAACACAACTCTCCACCCCACCCTGGAGACCCAGAATGGCCAGTGGGCCAGAAATTCCACTTGGGAGGGGTGGCCACAGGGGGTCAAAGCAAATGAAAAGACCAACACATGGTGTCCATCTTTGCTTGAGACCTGCCTGTCACCTGTCTGTAGTTCTCCGGCAGTCCAAGAGGCAGAAGGCTGGATTTCATGAAGTTTCTCAGGTGTGTATTTAACTATTTGCGTGCTGGCATTCTACAGTCTAATCCTAAGCATTCTAAGCATACATTACCTTCCTAGCAGACTCTGTGTCCATGCCCCCAGACAGTGTGTCTGGTAAGGCCTGGACATGTCTGCCTGATCAGATGTCTCACAGCCAGGCAGAGGGTCTGCTCTCTAAGAAGTCTACAAAATGTCTGCCTTCTTCTTGCTACACAGTTACAGCTATAACTCACACTATATTGTTTACTTAATCACTCAATGACCTGGAGATCTGTTTCTCCTTGTCCAATTACGAGAATGAGGCCATGTCCAGTCACAGCCTCACCTCTACACATGCCCAGGCCAAAATTAGCCTGCATCATGGGCTTACACCTGTCCTGTGTAAGCTGGACTTGCACAGGACCCTCTGGTGATAGCTATTTTTTTCTTATTCTCTTTCTTTACTTCTCTTAATCTCCTTTCTTAATATTTCGGGTAACTTGGGACCAAATGAATTGGAATTTGCTAAATTGTATGGGTTAGCATGTGCTAAGTCAATGCTTTATGGAATGCTTTGTTTTGATTATATGTTACCCTTTAAACTTTTGCCAAGATCTATTATTTTCTCCCTTATTTTCTAAAGTTAGCAGTAAAAGTACCTCCTGAGAAAACATGTGCAGTGTCTTCTCTTTGTGCTATGTCAAAGTATTAAAGAACAGAGGGCTCTTCTAAAGATTCAGTGGGTGAATTTTTGGGGCTTTGGATATTTTTTAAAAGTAAAACTCCTGGATGAGTTTGTTGCTCTGGTCCTGGGGTCTTACAGCATCTCATCCCCACAACACTCACACTTGCAAATGACATTATGTGAGGAGAGGCAGGGAGAGATACCACAGCATTTAATGAGAAGACAGGTCAGGCACAAGAGGCTCAGGTCTGGAGCAGACAAGCCTGAAGACTGGCCACAGTCTTCACACAGCCAGATCCTCTTGATCACAGCCCTGTCTGCCCCTTACTCCTTTGTTCCCCCCCATGCCTTTCATCCACATGCTCCTTCCTAAGTTTTGCACAGTCCCACTGACATTGCCTTTGAATATCACAAATCCCCATGTTACTGTTCCCTCTTCTTGTCATAGAATCATAAAATGGCTAGGTTTGGAAGGGAGTTTGAAGATCATCAAGTACTAATCCCCTTGCTCTGGGCAGGGACATCTTCCACTAGACCAGGGTAGTTGAGCACTGGAACAGGCTCCCCAGTGGTCACAGCACCAAGCTTGATAGAGTTCACGAAGCATTTGGATGATACTCTCCTGCACATGGTGTGACTCTTCGGGATGCTTGTGTGCTGGCTTAAGAGTTGGACTTGATGATCGTTGTGAGTCTCTTCCAAATCAGCATATTCTGTGAGTGTTCACATTAGCAGAACATGCATCTGATATGTTTATATCAGAGTAGTTTACAATATGATGATACAGGAAAAATACCTCTTTATGTCTAGAGTGACCTATAAACAAGACAATACATTTTGTCATCAAAATTATTTAACTTGGTAATAATCCCTTTCTTTCCTCATGTGTGATGAAAACATTGTCTCGGGAATAACAAGGTGTATGGGAAATAAATATCAGACAATGCATTTATGGAAAAAAATTAGTCTGAAGAAGTGATAATAGAAAGATCATATATAGCTAATATCGTAGATATCTTCTTGTTTCCAAGTTTCTGTCTTCTGAATTTTATTCAATTTCTTGGGAGTGTTTTGCATATTGAGCTGTCTGATCTTGTACATTCCATGTTTTTCTCAGTACAGAGAAGAACCCTTTTTTATTTGTGATGCTTCAAGTTTTTTGTGATTTCTCATTTGCAACCCAAATTTCTATGGACTTTTTTGGCTGATGTGTTATACTCTGCTGCAGCTGCTTGAATATGTATGCTATACTGTTTTTCACTATTGTAGATAATTTTCTAGGCTCTCTTGCCTTTTACCTATCTCTCTTTTTGTTATCTTTTACTTATTTTCATTTTGCATTTCCCCAGCTACCTCTTACTTTGTTATCTCCTTCATATAGACTTCCAATTTCCACAGGTAACCAAGTTGTTAGTGTAACCTGTTACCTCTATTTTTGCAATTTGACCAAAATAATGCTGAAACAGCAGAGAATATTGAAAATATTTTATGATTTTTAGTATTTCTTTTTCTTTTTTTTCTTCCTATGCTGATGTTTATATGACAGAAAGCACAAGGCTGCTGTATTACACCTGAAGTACTGTAGCAGATCAATTATTATTGAAAAATAAGCCTGGATTTTCTGGCACACAGCAGCTGTTTTGTTTATTTAAAAAGGCTTACTAAACAAGTTTTACCAAAAGAAAAGTGTGGCTTGTATTGTCTTAAAGCATAAAAAACCCAAATATTTTTCCTTTCTTTCTGTAGCCAAGATATATCCAGACAACATTTTAAATGCTTGGGTTTTACTTCAGGTTCGGCAGAGTGTGAGGACAGAGTGTGAGTGTTCAAGTGTTCAAGTGTATTGGCAGGGCTAGAAGTTGGACTTGATGATCCTTTTGAGTGCCTTCCAACTACATATTCTGTGATTCTGTGAAAGGCTCAAATCTGGAGTACATGCAGTGATGTCCTCTATCCTTCAAGTTGCAAGGAATGATGAGAGAAGAAACAGGAAGAGGCAGCAGATCAATACCTGTCTCTGAGCCTGGTGTCACCAGCAGAATTTTGAGTTTTTTAATCATGAATTGGTTTACATGACATCAGGCCTTCTGGTGACAGATGGAGTACATATGTCTCAAAGAGGTAAAACGATCTTTACACATGAGTTAACATGGCTCATTGAGAGAGCTTTAAACTAGATTTGATGAGGGAAATAGTCAAATCCAGACACGTTAGAAATAAGCCTGGAGTCAGTACACCAGTATTTGATGGATGGTGCACAAATGAGGTTGTGTTTCAGTAGAGATAGTGCATGGAGCTCCATGAAGCAGCAAAGATACATATTGATGTGTTATTGAGATACTAGAAACACAGAGGCACCCAAGGACAGTCTCATAGGAATTAGGGCAAGATGATTCACACAACTAGAGTACTCCAATTGGTGCTATAAACACTTAGGAAGGAATAGGCAAGGAAAGAGAGGCAGTGGGACAGCCCTGTGTACTAGGGAGTGTTCTGATTGTTTATAGCTTAATGATGGTAATGAGTAAGAATCAGGGAAAGGCCAAAAAGGCAGATATCCTGGTGGGAATGTTATAAACCACCCAACAAGGATGAAGAGGCAGACAAAATAAGCAGCTGGTAGCAATTTTGTGATCATTATTCCTCGCTCTTGTGGTGGATCAGTTGTCAGCTGGAAAGACAATACAGGAGAGTGGAAATAGCCCAGCCGCTATTCCACATAGAGTATGTGGAAGATAAATTCCTGACACTGTGAGGGAGCCAATCAGGGAGTGTGCCCCACTGGACTTGCTGTTTGTGAACAGAGGAGGACTGGTGGGTAATGCAATGGTTGGAGACCATCTTGGGTGTAGCAATCACAAAAAAAAAGCAGATTTTTATTCTCAGAGAAGTAAGAAAGGAGATGATCAGCACACTGTTACCTTAGACTTCTGGAAGGCAGACTTTGGCCCATTTCTACTGTTTGGGAAACTGCTTTGACATAGTCCCTTGGGAGACAGTCCTAAAGGGAAAAGGAGTACAGGAAGGCTGGACATATTTCAAGAGTCATCATTCCTGGAGGTATTTAAAAGTCATGTAGATGTGTAGGGAAGTGATTTAGTGGTAGACTTGGGAGTGTTTGGTGATCTTAGAGGCCTTTTTCAACCTACATGATTGTATGAAAGTGTGCATATGATTTAATAGCTTAGATTCAAGTATTTTTGTTTTTCTTTTTTCCTAAAGAGGTGTAGTGGTTTGACCCTGGCTAAATGCCAAAGGCTCAACTACAGTCAAAACTTTCTCTCACTCCCCTCCCTGCAAACGGACAGAGGAGGGAAAAAGAAACCCTAAAGATTTTTCACAAACTTTGCGATAAGGACCATAAACTCCTTAGCGATTATTTCACAGGCAAAACAGACTCCAAAAGAATTTATTATTATCAAAATCAGAGCTTAAGAGTGAGAAGTTCGATAGATCTTACAGACACCTTTTTCCCCCACCCCTCTCTCTTTCTAAGATATCCTTCCTTCCCCCAGCAGCCCAGGAAGACAGGAGTGGGTAAATTGTGGTCAGATATTCTTTCTGCCACTGCTCAGAGAAAGAGTCCTACCTCTATGAAAAACAGTCTGCCACAAAACTGCTTCATGGATCCATCCCACAGACAACAGCTCTTCAGGTGCTGCTGCCATGTAGGTCACTTCTCCATAGGTTGCAGTCCTTCAGGTATAGGCTGCTCCAGTGTGGGTCCCCCACAGAGCACAGGTTTTACCAGGAAGTCCTGCTCTAGCATGGGTCTCCTCTTCCCACGGGCTGCAAGACTCTGTCAGGCTCCTGCTCCAGACATGGGCATCCCATGGGGTCACAGCCTCCTTCCAGCATCCATCTGCTTCAGCGTGGGCACATCCATGGGCTGCAGAGGGATCTCTACTCCCTATGGTCCCCCGTGGGCTGCAGGGGAGACAGCCTGCTCCACCATGGGTCTGCACCATGGGCTGCAGGGGCCCCATTCCAGTGCTTAAGGCATCTCCTCCCCCTCCTTCTCCAACTGACCTTGGTGTCTACATTGTTGTTAATCACATCTTTTCACCCCGCTCTTCTCTAGCGGCCGTCTTCATCTGCCCTGTACCTTTTTTTTTCCTTCTTAAATGTGTTATTACAGAGGCATTACTATGCCTCCTGATTGGCCTGGCCTTGGCCAGCAGTGAGTCCAGCCTGGAGCCAGCTGGCATTGGCTCTGCTGGAAATGGGGAAGCTTCCAGCAACTTCTCGAAGAAGCCTCCCCCGTAGGCCCCCCCACTACCAAAACCTGGCCACTGAAACTCAATACGAGAGGTGGAAAAAGGCTGAAAAATGTACCACCTCCCCCTTATTATTGATAAAGATGCACTGACTGTATTAACTGATATGTTAAGAAGAACTGAGGAAATGCAGTCTTGAGGTGCTCAATCCCGATTACTTGTTTTGGAAAATCCTTTTTTATTTTCTGGAGATTTGTGTCTTTGTACAAATGTTATAAACAATGGAACATGACCTGCCCTCAAAAGTTAGACTACGCTTGGCAGAAAACTCACCTGAATCATTGTTGGGAAGAGATTGTGGAGAAGCTGTGGACATCACTTATCACTTGATTTGAATATCTTCTTATCTCCTTTCCCTGTTTCTTTTTTCCACTCTTCTACTTGCCTTTCTCTGTGCTAATCTTCCCTCAAATAACCCATCAGCAATTATTTTTCCCTCACTGATCTCAGTTTGGAGCATACCCATACGCACCCATACCCAGGTTTGATAAGCCTGACACGCCAACTTGGCAGTCATGTCCTTATGTGATTTTACTGACAGGCTGGTCCCTGCTGGTTCTGCATGGTCCCAGATCCCAAAAGGGGACCCTCTCCATGCTGTTGATTTATAGATTTCATCCATCTCTTTCATGACACCTTCTTTACCAGCTCTGAAACATGAATATTCCTTGTGGTGCTGTCTGTAAGTCTGCAACTCTGACACCATTATTGGCCACCAATCCTGCAGCCTCTTGTCTCGTCTCATCATGTCATGTCTTGTCTTATCATGTCATGTCTTGTCTTGTCCCCTCCCCTCCCAAGGAGGACCACAGGGATGCAGAAATCCACCTGCAACCCGTGGAGAAGCCCACACTGGAGCAGGTAGAAACTGGAAGGAGGATGTGACCCCGTGGGAGGCTCATTTTGGAGCAGGGTCCTGGCAGGGGCCTGCAGCCCGTGGGGAGAGGAATCCATGCTGTAGCAGGTTTCTACCTGGTAGCACTTGTTGTCTGTGGGGGACCCACACTGGAGCAGCCTGTGCCTGAAGGACTGCACTCTGTGGACAAAGCGATCCATGTAGCAGCAGTGTCTGAAGAACTATCTCCCATGGGAGGGACCCCATGAGAAGCAGGGGAAGGACTCTTCTCTCTGAGCAGTGGCAGAAACAACAACTGACCATAACTCCCATTCCCTGTCTCCCTGGGATGCTGGGGTGGAGAAGGTAGAAACTGGAAGGAAGGTGTGTGGGGGGGAAAGGTGTCTTTAAGATCTATTTTGCTTCTGATTCTTAAGCTACGATCTTGTTAGTAATAAATTCCTAATATGCTCACTTGGAGTCTGTTCTGCCTGTGACAATGATTGGTAAGGGATCTCTCATGGTCCTTATTTGAAATCATGAGACCCTTTGTTATATTTTCTCTCCTCTGCCCGTGTGGGGTGGGGAATGAGAGATTTGCTTTAGTGGATCCCTGGCATCCAGCCAGGGTCAAACCATTACAACATGGAAAATAACCATGTCACACACTTGCTGGTGTGAGAGCTACTAGACATTTAAACAAGAAAATATCTATAGCACCCTCCCTTTCTGTGATAAATCTAATATACTGCATTTTTTAACTTAGGAAACTGACAAATTTTCTCATTTTCCTCTGATAAATCCATGACTACATAGACTTATCTGCCAGGGCAAGAAATTTTAGGTGACATGAATATTTCAGTAAATTTTACTTAAAGACTTTAGTCTTCCTATGATGGTGCTAATGAGTCAGACAACATTTCTTTTACTTGCCTGTGATTTCTGCATTACAGGTTTCTGAGAGGAAAAAAATGTAATTTTCATTTTGATATCTCTTTGAATAAGGTTGGGCTGGAAATGGAGAACAAAGCCCATCTTCTATTTGCCAAGGGCATTATTTTAGCAATCTAGATGGCTGCTAACAGTCATGCAGCTGTATGGGGAAAAAAATTACAGTCTAATCAGACATTTGACTGCATGCTGAACTTTTTTTCTGACAGGACATTCATCTCTGAACCAGGAGCAAGTTGTCAAATGTACTACTGATGCCAATTATCTAAATAGATTTGTATCTAATTTGTATGAAGGATACATTTCTGATTATGTCTTTAGTCCATCAACTGCAGTTGTATGTTTTGTTTGTCTTCCTTAATATAGAATTCTTTTAAATTTGATAAAATATCTTCCAATCTCACAATTACCTTACAGTTCCAATCTGGGAGTAGTACAGTTCTTGAGTGTGTGCATAGTAATACATATTAGTGAATTCCCCAAAATACTTATATGTGGATATGTGGCATATTGGTAATCAAATATTTTTTGGGGAAGGAAAATATTTTTAATACAAAATTTCTCTTTGCTAGAGTCCAAAAAGACAAATTTAATGGTAATATTGTCTTTTGGAGCCATAAAGCTCTGACAAAATCCATAATCCTTCTAAGAACCTCTCCCTATTTTACACCTTCAAAGTCCCAATAATAATTGTCATGAATTAGATATGCCCTAAATGAAGCAGTTTCTTTTTTTCATAAAGAAATTAAACCCCTGCCTAATAGTTTATTTCTTCTACTTTGTGTATTTTATAACTAGCAAATGAGCATTTCCTGTTAAGTTTTTACACACGGGATTTTAGAATGCTCACAAACTCCCCATTCCCGCAAACCTAATCATATCTTTTCTACCTTAATAAGACTACCAGTTCCACCCTACATCCTCCTGGGACACAGAAGTCCTAGCTTAAAGCATGAATACATGGTGGATGGTAACCAACCCCCATTCCATGAGCAGGGATAGTTTCCACTAAATCACGTTATTTAAAGCCCCATCCAACCTGGCCTTGAACACTTCAAGGGATAGGGCATCCACCATTTCTCTAGCCAACTTGGTTCAGTGTCTCATCATCCTCATCATGAAAAAACCCCCTTCCTTATACTTGATAAAAACCTACTCTCTTTCCTTTTAAAACCTTTGCCCCTAGTAAAAAGTTTTCTTCCATTTTAGTTTAAAGTTCCCTTTACAAAGTGAAAGCCTGCAGCGTGATCTTAGCAGAGCCTTCTCTTCTCCAGGCTGAACAACCCCAACTCAGCCTTTCTTCAGAGGAGAGGTGCTCCAGCTCTCTGATAGTTTTTGTGACCCTTCTCTGGACTCGCTCCAACAAGCCCACATCTATCTTGTGCTTCAGAAGTACAGAAGGGCTTAATGTTGATGTTACTGGCCTCATCATAAAGTGAAAGAAGATTATGTCATACAAAAGGAAACAGCATTGATTAGAAATCTCTAACAGGATTAAGATGTTAAATTAAATAAAGTAAAAGCACAATATGAGCAATTGAATCTCTTGTAGTCAAATATTTGCTGTATCATTTTAGAATCTTTATTCAACATGAAAGAAGGAATCCTCTGCTTAATAAGTAAGTTGCAACATTAAATGAGAGCCAGCAATCAATTAGAGGTCTAGAAGAATCATAAACAATTTTAACAAAGTTTTAGATATTTTAATTGCTTGTGCTTCTCTTTTATAATCACTTTAAAACATAATTTCTCTTTTTCCAAGTGTCTGAACACTGTGTGCATTCTCTTGGGAAATCTGAAGTCAAATTAAATTTTCAATTATAAATACAAACATCTGTGTCAGAAGCACTTAAATTATATGATAATAAAAGACTTAGGATTTATTGTTCATGTCTTTTTGTGTCTAAAAAAACAAAGCAGATACTCTTTACAAGCTTTCCCCCATCATATACAGCAAATAACTTTGCATATTAATTGATTCTCGTATCCCAAAAATAAAATTACAAGTAAAAGTGGTATTTTTAAATACAAACATGACTGCCTGTAAATATTCCAAGCATGGTAAAATACCAACTACTTAGTTTCATTCCTCCTAGGGAACTTTATTTAGGTTCTATACCTACTATTAACAAACTGAATCATCAAAAAAGTCAAAAGGCTCCATTTTTAAATAGAATAATCAAAATAACTTGTGCACCATCCAGACAATTTACAAGAGATAAGGAAATTATAATTTTGTATTTTAAAAGGTAAAATGTTGGAGAGGCAGTCAGAATGATAGCCATTCAATGGCTGGTCACACTAACAGTAGGGAATCAGCATCTTTCTAGTTCTTATTTTATCTACAGCTTTCCAGGTTTTATCTACCACTCAGATATAATTTGCTGCTTTTATTTATTTTTTTTTTAATGAGAATAGCATGTCAAAAAGATTGTCTAGGGGTAGGAAAACAAGAATTCTCTGGAGCTGACAGTTATCCTTGACCTTTTCTTTTCATGGATAGTTCCGAGTTGCAAAGTAGCATTGTAAGGATGAGTAAGTTCCTTTAGCACTGCTTTGTTGTGCTACTTGAGAATTAGCAAAAGAAATCTTAGTCTGTTACTGACCTTATAGAATTCAATAGAGAACATCAAAAAATGGAGGTGATGGGAATGAAAAAAGTAATTACAGCTTAAAGACACAAAATTCTTACAGGTGCAGTTTCCTAGAAGTGGACACCTTGTGGATAGTACTGCATCCAAACACTTTGTGGATCTATGAAGTAGATATCATATAGCCCAGTGCAGTAAGAAGTTTGAAATTTTGTATCCAGGAAGAAATAATCCATTTTCTGTGAATCACTGAAGTGTACGACACTCCCCCACATACTGTAATAGAACCTGCCCAGTCTAGGTTTTTATCGTTCCTTAGTTTATGGTTGCAGATAGATGAAATTTATGGTCTGAGGTTTACCATTCAAGTAGTGTAGCATTACATTAACCAAATATGACTTCCTGAATTGTATGTGAATCTAATGAAAAGATCCAAATGGAAAAGAATTAAGAAAAAATAAAAATAAAAGATGAGACATTTTATTTTTTTGCAAATGAAATGGAATAAATAGCATTCTGAAACTTACTTAAAACTTAAGGAAATCTAACAAAACTATAAAATTTCATGAATGAATTAAACTCCTTTGTGCATAAAGTAATGTATTTTATTCAAAGTGAAACAATCCCTAAATAGTTTTTTCATTCTGCCAATGAATAAAACAAGTTATTTAAACAACTTAAGTTATAGCATTGCATCTGTACTACAATCTGTCCAAGACATTTCACTGTTTTTTTAGGTTTTTGGGGGTTTTCTTGAGGGTTTTTTTGTGCACATCTAAGCCCCACCATTTGCAGTGGGTAACTTGCACTAAAAAAAAAACCCAAAAACTAATGAAAATTTTTGGCAGAGTTGTAACAGAAAGAGTTTTGTCAGGATCCTCAAACATTGGGCAATGTAATATGGGCCCAAAAATAGTTCTGGCTTCCACAGGTATCTTCGACTCCTCGGCATCCCCATGGCCTCCATGAAGCGTTTAAGGTCATTTGGCAAACATGAAGACTTATCTCTGTTTGTTCATAAGATAATGGTAATTTAACATACGCATTCTCTCTTGCTGTGCATCCCACTCTGTGGTTGTGAACTTCTAATTTCACAGGAGTGCCTGCACTCTAGAGGTATATGATTTTCATGTGCTTTGCATTTCATTACGAGGACAAGTCATTAAGATCTAATTTAGCCTTCCAGTTCACTGGCTACTCTGAGATACAGGTTTCACCATAATACATATTAAAAACATGGAACAGTATCACCACCAATACCATGGTTTAATGCTGAGTGAGAAGAGTCAATGGAACTGGCATAGAAGAATGCTTGTACAGATACTGGCATTACCAGCCAGTGAGGACAATACTGGCTGAGAAACTTTGCAGAGTAGTTCTGTCGTGTATACAAAGCATATTTAACCACATCTTGCATTCAAATGTAAAATACATGTGAATCCTTTTCCACTTTTTTTTTCCAGGACAAGAAGATACCTTCAAATACTGATGAAAGTCACAGCTCCTGCTGAAACTTCTCAAGATACTGGGTGAGAAGATATCTATGCACAGGTGTTACCATAGCACGTTGTTAACACAACAGGCATCAGCTCCAGCTCTCGTCCCATGAGCTTTGACAGCCTATGTAGTCATGGAGGTTGGATTACTTGCAGATTCCTGTCTTTAAGTGCTTCCTAGTTGCCATTTAAAGTATGTAAGGTTATGCAAGGTCCTGTGAGTCTGAAAGCATATGTTTCAGATAGTCCTGTTGCTGTGATTATGGGCTTTAATTCTGCATAATTAACATGCTCTGGAATATGATCTTGTACTATGTTTATGAGACAGAAAGCTATAGCCATAATTGCTTTGTATTATCCCTTAGCAATATCTCTACACCAAGTTCAGAGCCTTAGCCATGCCTGAATAATGGAAGATAATACTAAAATAATTAGCCCCCTGATCCTGCATTAAACAGCACAACTTGAAAGCAGTGCATAACCTGCTCCTTTCCTCATATGTGTTCCAGTAACTAACCAATCAAACTTACTGTCATTGTGGAAAAATTTTAGATATCATCTTTCTGCTCATGAACCTCTGCAAAGGTATTAGGTGAAGATGAGTAGTAGTGGAGAATGACATCTCTGCAGGGTAATAACCCTCCACTCTACTTATGAAGTTCTCTATTTCCAAGTCTATATCATTACATCCTGCATTACCTACAACAGTTGCAATGGTTTTATTCTTTCACTGTATTCTTTTTAATTTTTTATTTGTTGCCTGATCATATCAGAATGTTAATAACGACAATAATGACAAAAAAAAGTTAAAAAAAAAATAATTTGACTATTATTTTTCCTGATAAACAGGGATAAACACTATGTCTGCCTAATAAATACAAGTAAATTAACAATCCATATGGCTAAGCTTTCTTCCCTCTCAGAACAAGGTGTTAGTGTTCAACCTCCTTTTGAGAAAAGCCTGTGGCCTGTGAAATTTCTTGAGCATTGACTTGTGCCCACACTGCCAAGCATTTGGAAAAGTTTCTGGCTGGTTGAATGACTGTAGGTCTTTGTGGCTATTCACACTGTGTTACTAGCACACAATGCATGACATATGTCAGGGCATAAGAAATGCTGGAAGAAAGCCTGAAGAATGAGTTAGGTAGACAGACTGAAACCTGGCATCATCTGGTCCTTATTGCCTGCAGGAACAATTGCTTTGTTTTCTCATAGACAGAGTTATGCCCTTTTAGAAAGGATCCTGACAGTCATCTAGCATGAAAGCACTGCAGGCAACAGTGTGAGAGGACAGGAAAAATAAAGTCCAAGCTGACAATGTAAGAAAACCCACAAGTAGAACTAGTTGATGAAGACATACGTAGGGTAGGAGCTGCTTTTTTTCTTTATATTCTTACATTTCTATCAACAGAAACAGTAAGTAAACTGATGTTTAATGAATGGAAGTATGTAAATGACCACCAAAATGCATCCAACTCCTTTCATGTTTTGGATTTATTCAAATTTAAGGGTGATAACAACACTGTAGGCTTAAAACACAATGTAGTTTGAGCTACAGGTGGACATCATGATTGCAAACTGTCATTCAGATGTCATAACTATTGCTTTTCTAAGCAGTGTATGAAGGCCGGTATCTATATGAACTGTATGAAGTGTATGAATACTGCTATATGAAGATAGCAATGCTCCTTTTTATTCTTTTTGAAGAATTTTAGAATGAGAAAATTGCTGTCCAGCTTCTGTTCTACTTTTTTGCTATTTGCTGCTAAACAGTATTCAGAAAGGTCTGGAGGCTGGTTAATCACTTTTGTAAAATGTGCAAGTATCCATTTACTCATGTTATACCAAAATGATCCAGGCATTAATTTTCCTTTTTGATGTATTAACACAATTGGTTATAAAATCTAATTTCATGATCACCTTGAGAGGTCTTTACCTGATTAATTTCTTCCTCCTGTAGTGTTCCAATTTTGCTGTAGTTAACAGATTGACTTCAGTCTGAGTTTGGTTTTGAATGTACTGTGTTATAGGGACAGGTCTACCTGTGATACATTTGGTCTTCTCCCGGAAGTGAACTGTGATTGCAAAAGGATGCCTGAAGTTAGGTTGCAACCAGACTCTTTCGGAGACACAAACAGTCACTGCATTAGGTGATGACATCTGCACATTTCAGTCCTGAGGCCGAAAAATTGTCCTCCTCTGATCTTGGTAAGCATTATCACTAAACCTTTGAACAGGCAATCAGTAAGGTCTAAAAAGCTATGGGTGGAGATTGTAGATCTCATTAATTTCCTACTCTTCAACTGATCTAATATCAATAAAGATTGTCCTCTGCAGGGAAAGCTGCTATGCAATATGAAAATTAAGAATTAATGACCATATTGTGAGACAATATTGCTCTAAGCCATGACACCTTTCACCACAGATGAACATCTCACCTGGTTTCCTTCCAGCCACCTCCTCCAGTTCTACACTGACAGTTCTGATTCGTCATGTCGCTTTCTTTTGGCACCTTGTTGGGGAAGATGCTCAGTCCCAGACCTTTTCTCTACTCTCTGGAGGAAAAGGAAAACAATGTGCATACAGTAATTCTGTGGCAATTTCCAGAGGAATGGAGGCATATACGGTGTGGAGATTTGTTTCAGAAAAGCTTTATTACATTATTATTATCATCATGATCATCCTTATCATTATAAGTATTCTTGTTGTTGTAATCCTTTGGTTACTCATCAGACAATGTGTTTCTTCTTCTTAACATTGCAGGAAATCCTAGTCTCATTTTTATTTTGCTGTTAAATGTCATTCTTGGAAAGATAGAGTGTCTGTCTTGGAAAGGTGACCTACCTAAGCATAGTTAATACCTTTCTAGTTTTATTGAGAACTTGCAGTAACAATTCTGCAACCTCTCACTTACTTTATTTTGAAAATCCGTAATAGCTTTTAGGAAGGTAAGATCATGGGAAATGGAGAGCACCATGGTTTGGGTGTAAGGAGCCTCAGGTGAGCTAGATATTTCTCCAATTTGTCTCAGATTCAACTTTGTATTTTCTTAGACCAGGAAAGAACAGCTTTTCCCTCAGCTATAGAAACATTTTCAAAATACCTTTTAAAAAAGTTTTCTATAAATCACTGCAATTGAATATTCATTGCATCATTACAATATTAAATAGGAAATTAATTGAAAATTAAATTGCTTCTCATCCAGTATACACTATAATTCAAAAATACTCTGAATTGCAAAACAAAAATAAAATCACACAGACCTCAAATAAAATAAAAAATAAATAGAAAACCAAACCAAAACCAGTGTACAGTTTGCTAATGACTTTTTACATGCAGATGATTTGGATTCTGCAACACGCTTTTTGAGACAAGATATGTAAATTTTCTGAATAACCCTATCACTGCAACTAGTTACAGTACTTCTAACAAATAATAAACCTGCCAAAAAGTCTTTCACAAAAGGTATTTGACATGGTGAATAGTAGATTGGGATAGGAATTAAGTCAAAAAGATATTTTTATTCATGCAAACTATTGAAGAAACTAGTACAGTGTTAATAATGCTAATATACCATGAAGCTCCAGAAAACATCTTCCAAACTTCACTCAGTTGAAGTCAAACTTTACCTTCCTCCCCCCTCACCCCCCACCTTATGTAAACATCTTAATTTTGTCTTTAGTTTCATATCTAAGGAGACTAATTGGCCACTGCCCTCCTGAAGTTGTGCAATGTACTTAAATAATGTGAATTAACAAAATTATAACTCAAGTTCAGAGACTGTTTGCAAATAATGAGGCAAACAACAGGAATCCAACTCAAGGTGTTCAGACTTCTCTTATTTCATTTTGTCTTTTCTGCATTGTGAAAAACCTAAACAAATACTCTGAAAAGAGTGCGAGTTGCAAACACACTAAAGGGAAACTCAATACAACTTTAAAGGATGCAAAGATGGATTACTATGGAGATGCTTGTGCTGCACAGAACTTTTTAATTTTCTGAAGATCCATCTATTTGCATAAGTGTTATCAACAAAAAGCTGAGATCCAACCCCAAATCTTATCTTGGAAAAATCATCTGAGTCACTGTTAGGAAAAGATTGAGAAGAGACTGCCATCAGGCTGGATATGACCACCAAAACCAACACTACCACCAACACTACCAGTTACACCAGGTAGTCCTTTACTGTTCGGAGAAATGACCCTTTCCCCTTTGATCCTCCTGACTGGAAAAATGTATTCAACATATGTAGTATGGACACAGCAACAGATTGAGTTTGTGGACATGATTTCCATTGCATTGATTCATAGCAGGACTGAACAGTGAGTACCCCAGGGCATCATCCATCACCTGATTTGCATTATTTCTTATCCGTTTTCACTGATCCTTCATTTTGCCACTCTTCCACTTCCCTTTCTCTGACCCAATTTTCTCCCAAATAAACAACCTGCAGTCCTAACATTATTTGACTTACCGCAGGGTTTGACATTCCAGAAACTTTCTGTCACTGATTAAAAAAATAATGTGGTTCAGTACTATAGCTTAGTTATACATTTCAAACTTTCACATGCATACTGATTCCAGTAGTGAGTTAGATTATGTTTAAATGAAAATATGGAAACTCTTTAAATTCCTAATGTTGATTACAAAGAAATTGCTCCTTTATAGTGAGACAATAACTATGTGGTAATTCTACGTGCAATAGCATTGAGCTTGTAATTTATAATCATTCTCTCCAACATAGAAGAACCAATCTATCAATCTTAAGTAAAAAAACTCATAACACATTTATAAACTACAAACTCAGTGTGACTTGTGACAAAACATTGTTAAGGGACTGAAGAGTACAAGAAGTCCTGAAAGACTGCAACTCTCTGTATGCCTACACTGGCTTAGGAATTGCATAGATATTTGATTAACAGGCAGTGGGAAGAATGGACAAGAGGAGAATGATGGTGTGCTTGCTCTATATCCTCTTCCTCGCCAATGGTCTTTGACTGCTTTTGTAGATAGAGCCTTAGGCCAGGGGAACTTTGAGTCCTCCCTCTTGAGTTAGCATTTTCAACATGAAGACCACAGCCACCTGAGACACAACCAGTTATTAGGCAAAAGCCGATTAAAAGCCAAACAATAATCATGCAGTCATCCCTCATGGAGGGCTATCCCCAGAGATATTCTTTCCTTCTTCAGCTATCTAATTCTATGTGAAATTACCACAAGGATGATATCCACCTCTTCTTCCCAGCTGGGCAGGTAGTAATTTGTATTCCCATAAGATTTGTCTCATGTCCTCTGCAAAAACCCAATTTAAAAAATGTAAAAAATTGTACTATCAAGTTAAATATTTAGTGCCACTGAAATAACAATAATTACTCAGAAAAAAAAATCACATTATGTATGACACTAATACGTTCATATTGTGGATTATTTGAATATTAGTTATCTGCTTACTTAAAAATATTTATTATTTTGAAATATCTATGTCTCTTTCCATTATTTTTAATGTTTATTCTTGCCCTTGAAATGCACCACAAATTGCCAATTAGCTTAGAAAATATGTTGCTGTTCAGGCATGTGTAAACACAATAGCTGATTTCCCTACATGTGCTGCTCTTTGTATATGACTGTTTCATACACAAAGGCACATCTATATACTCATGAATTCTGAATGCTAGATATTGAGATAAAATTATATTTTATATGGTCTATATATTATATTTATATGGTCTTAAATAATATAATTTATATGTTTATAATGAGGAGTTATTAATTCAATCCATAAAAATATATCATTAATAAACAGAATTATTGTTCTTTAATCTGGAGAAACACAGTTCGGAAAAATATATCACTATTATGAAATCTTCTTTAAATAACTTATTTATACAGTTTTACAGAGAAAAAATGCAGTTATATTTAGAAGCCATGTGAAATGGACAATGAATCACACCCCCCCTACAGCCAGTTGAACCACATTACACAGACTCCCTCACACTGAGAACTCATTTGACCTACTTAAAACTCAATTCACCACGATGCACAGGAGTACAAACTACTTTTTTCAAGTATTCTGACTCGAAAACTGAAAACTAGCATAGAACAGTTTATAGTCCTGTATCCTCTCCTTTTAGCTTGTGCACTTTCTTTGGTTGCCCCTTAAAGCTGATCTGTGCTAATGGGTATATATTGCTACACTAAATAACAAAATGTAAATTTAACATATAAGAACCATTAAGATGGAAGGTTAGGCCTAACCAATATTGCTAAGTGAATATGAATATGATATTATAGTTGAAAACCACTGATTTTATTGCAATTGGAGACAATAAGAGCAAGGTTGCACTTCTAAATGCTGGAAACTTACACACCACAGGAGCAGTCTTCCATTTGAGATGTGAAGTAATAGAATATGTGAGTTTTTATCATCAAATATTGATTTTCAAACACTAAATTTATGCATTTTGATATATTTTCTAGGGTTAAACATTAAGAATATTTCCTTCCAAGTTATGACTTCAGTATATAAGTATGCTTTGAAAGCATAAATTAGAAGTCCTTCAATCAAGTGATTTCGTCCTCCTTGTGACTTCAAATTATCTCTAAAAATGAGCAGACATTTTGCTAAGAAACTCAAATCTAAATGGAGTCCTTTTTTTGGATCTTATTACTTTTAGCTATATGAGACATTGAAACTTTCACTTACACCATTAGTTTTTAATTTTGACAGTTCTTCATCATAACTCTGCTATGTGTGGATCACAGTATTTCCTCTTTAAAATGGATATGATAGCTTTTGAAGGAAGGTTAAACCAATTTGAACAGTAACAAAAGTCGTTTAGATTCAGACATACAAAGCAGACACAGAGACATACAAGAGCAGCTTGTAAAACATCAGACATTTATGTCTCAACCGGCACAAGAAGTTACATTTGTGTGACTTACAAAGATTGTAATTTTTCTTTTGTACATGAATGTTATAAGACTAATGACTGACAATAACATAAATCCTGGAAAAGATGGTTCCATTTTGCCCAGCTCTCTTACGGGCTGATCTTGCATCTGTGATGAGCTGACAGTAGCAGCAAAAGCAAAGTTTAAATTAACAGGAAGGACATGGGAGGAGGCATGAGGACTACAGAAGAATCTATTTGCTGGAAATTACAAATTCTATCTACTCAAGCTATGACTGGAACAAACCAGTCTTACAGACATCTACAGTCTTTAAAACATGTAATTTTATCAATATTTACCAGTCTTGTTTGTCTATTTGCATTTAGCATGCTTTTTGTGATTCCCTTTTGGCAGAGTAAGTGACTGTCAGCTTTTATTTTGAATTTCTGGTCCCTGTAATTAGTATAATACATATGAATAAGTAAAATTGCTCTCTCTCTTTCATTCATTCTCACTGAAGCTGTTTTATTTTGTTTATATAAATGAATATTCATTATGTCAGAGAAAGAGACTAACTTTATAGTTTACTGGTAATGGCTCTCACCTTGCATATAAAAGACACAGGTTCAAAGATACAGTTTGGAATCAGATGGAGCAGAAACATGAACTAGTATCTCCAGTGTTCCAAATGAATCACATTTACACCCTTGGGTTAATGGTGGCTTAGGCTAATTCTTGTTGCCCATCTCTTTCTCTCTAAAATGTCATTTTGAACTGAAAAATGTTTCCGAGAGAGAAAAATTGTGTTGTAATTTGAACATATTTTATGTAGTTCTAAGCGTTGATGTGATGTACTATGTTGATGAAAAAAAATCCACAAAAAAAATCCTTGCCATCATTTTACTTCTTATCTCATCCTTTCTTACAAGATTGTATTATGTTAAAAAGATCCATGACCACCCAACGAGTCTAGACCACATCTTGTAGATTAGTCCCTGTCGTGGTTTACAACAGGGTATGGTTTAATATGGGGCAACAAGATCACAGAAATTGAATAAAAAGATAAGAACTTTTATTTGGAATATATATATAAATCTATATATATATAAACTTGTATATAAAATGAGAAATTGTATTAAATATAAACACCACACAAGAACAACAGACAACTGCAAAAACTACAAAACAGGAATTCTCAGAGGTTAAGTGATCCAGCTCAGTGATTCAGCAGTAGTTGCCACCAGTAGGTGGCGCCAGGCAGATTGAGGTTGTCATGACTTACAGTGTCCAGAGGGGGCGCTGGAGGAGGGGAAGGGACCTGGGAGAGTGAGGTGGAGGCGTTGCTGGGGAAACTGGGGGTTTGGGAGATCCCAGGGTGCAGGCAAAGGTTTCACTGAGGAATCACAGGGAAGGGAGGCCCCGGGGGGTCTGGAGGGGATTCCATGGGAGCAAGGAGGGTTCACAGGGTTGTGGAGGGGTGTCTGGTGAGCAGACAGGGGGGGTCCCAGGGTTAGGAGTCAATCCTGGAGGTGGGGCAGAGATTAGCTGAGGAATCTCACAGAAGGGAGGCTCCAGGGGTTGGAGGGGTTCTGCAGGAACAAGGAGGGGCCGTGGGGTTGTGGAGGGGTGTCTGGTGAGCAGGCAGGGGTGTCCCAGGGGGTAGTGATGAATCCCAGGAATGAGGCTGAGGTTAACCAATGAAATCCTGGGGACTGGAGGGAGGCCTGGGGGCTCTGGAGGGGTGTCGCGGGGGGGTAGGGACAGAGGGTAGGCAAGGGCAAGGAGGGTTCTGACCAACCAGAGACAAGCTGTGAAGAAGCGGTTGAGCTGATGGCTGGAAATGGTGTTGTCTGCTGTTTGGAATGATCTCCAGGACTGTCAAGGTGGTGGTGGTGAGGCAGCAGCAGCCACAGGTCCTCCTCCTAATCCAACATGGTTCTAAAGAGCCACGAGGGCTGCTGGCAGGGAGTTTTTATACAGTTTTAGTCCAATCCATAGTTCCTCACGCCCACTTATGTGCAGTCTTTTTGCCCCTTCTTCCCACCTTGGGAAGGTGTGGACTCCTATTGGACTGCTGTTGTTTCTGCCCATTTCCAGGGTTTGTTTGGTGGGAAAAGTTCTTTGTTTGTCGACTGCATGGCCAAAGATGGTGCCTGCCATCCTTGCCAGAGGCCAGAACTGTCTCTTTATGTGTGCCATGTCCGTCAGGGCCAGGGATGTCCAGTGGCAGCAGGGACTGTGGAGCCCAGAGTGGTCCTGACACCCAAGTGGCATAGGGACAACCTGAGCTGTCTTTTGCTCTACAATGGTGGTGGTGGGGCAGCTCACAGGGGCTCAGTCCGCTGACAGCAGAAGCAGTGGAGCTTGGCACCGCCTGGATCGTGGCAGGGAACGGGTGCCATCCAGCATGGTGGAGCCAGGGTGGCTCTGCCCAAATCAATTCAGCACCTGGGGGACAGGCCAGCCCCTTGGAGTGGCTTGACCTGCGGTCCCCTCCGCCACTGGTGGGAAAAAACAGCAGCTCTGGGCAGCAGCTGGTCTGCAGTTGTTCGAGCTGTGGTGCTCCGCTGCTGCACCAGTGCCCCACGGAGTTGGCTCCCCACAACCACTGCAGCAGCAGCGGTAGGCATGTAAAATGGCAGGGCTGGAAACAGACCACAGGGCAGGGGGGCTCCCCTGCCCAAGCCACAGAGGGGGTGCAGGTGCTCATTGGTGGCTGCTGTAATGGCAGCATTCACGGAAGGGTGGTAGCCAAGGGTGGCTGTACGCATGTGGGGCTCCCCCCGCCTGCCACGGCCATGGACTACCCGCAAGTGGCTGGGAGGCATCTGGTGGGATTTCATCCCCCCACACTGCTGCAGGGGGCAGTGGGGGGAGTCATTAGAAGGGCCTAGCCGGNGCACCAGAGCCCCACGGAGTTGGCTCCCCACAACCACTGCAGCAGCAGCGGTAGGCATGTAAAATGGCAGGGCTGGAAACAGACCACAGGGCAGGGGGGCTCCCCTGCCCAAGCCACAGAGAGGGTGCGGTTGCTCATTGGTGGCTGCTTTAATGGCAGCATTCACGGAAGGGCGGTAGCCAAGGGTGGCCGTACGCATGTGGGGCTCCCCCTGCCTGCCATGGCCATGGACTACCCGCAAGTGGCTGGGAGGCATCTGGTGGCATTTCATCCCCCGACACTGCTGCAGGGGGCAGTGGGATGAGTCCTCAGAGTGGCATGCCTGGGCTCTTCCCATCGGGGACCCAGCATGATCACCACAGACCCCGCTCCTATCTGTGATTTCCCGCTTCCCTCCCTTCCCCTCACCCTCTCCCCACATTATTAATTTATTTCTCCAGTAAAAATAAAAGTTTTTGAAATGCTGGGTCAAACCATAACAGTTCCATAAAGCTTTTTAATTGGTAAACAACAAAAAGAAATACCATATGGAAAACCACTTGGTATTACATGTTCATTAATTTTCTCCAGAGAAATAGGACCACCTGAAGAAACACTTGCATGGTAGCCCAACTCATTCATTTATTTAGCCCTTGATGGTATATCTATGTCAGCCCTTAACAGTTTATATAATGACTTTTTCTGGTGCTCACCTGACAAATCTGCTAATGTTTGTTCAAAACCACCCATAAAACATCCCCCTATCATGCATACCCAGTGTATACTTTAGGAAGTGGAAAACTTTGCTGAAATTATCTTTTATGAAAGGATAATTTTAAATTTGCACATGAGAAGAGAAAAAGAGGAAGATCTCTTTGTATGGAGATTTTTTTGGATACCATTGTGAGGATTCTTGAAATTAGGAAGGGAGTTTGTTGTCATCCTTCTCACATTCCCCAGCTATACTCACTCCCTTAGTTTCTGAGAAAAAGACAGTGTCTCACATGCTCATCTCTTGGAGATGCAATTTTCTTTTCTGCTAGTCTTGGTAATATTCTTCATTGTATACAATTTTGTTTAGGCTGAGACAGTAAACTACTCTTATGTCCCTCCTGTAAAGTTGTATTAAATTAAATTTCTCTTGAGCTCTGCATGCATTTTAATACTGGGAGTGTTTTTGTTTGTTTGTTTAATTAGGAAGAACAGAAAACTACTGAAGCATTATTCTATCAAGTTCTGAAAATTAGGATAACAGTCAGGATTGTTTGCAGAACCTGATTTGTTGATATTCAAGGCTAGTGAGCCAGTTCTGTAGCATTTAAAATACTTGATAGTTTTCTCTACTTTTTTTGAAATGTATTTTCAGTTTTACTGTGTAAGAAGGTTTTGGTTTGTTGGCCATCAGTATTAAAGCTCAGAACATGAACATGAAAATACCAATTGTAGAAGAAGGTTGTGTAGTTCATTTGACTTAGATGTCTATTTTTCCTACTCCTCTCAGAATTGACTTATTCAAACATTTATGAAGTCTTAGAATGATTAAGTGTAGAAGCAAACTCCACTGCTGGTTAGATAAACATAGTTCCTATTACAGTTTAGAAAAACTTTACTAGGATAAGAAAAAGACAAAATAGTAACTTAAAAGTATGTGTTGCTTCAATCCCAGATACATAAGTTAATTCTTGACAAGCTAGATTTCTAAAAGTGTTTAGATCTTCTTTAGTGCTTCAAGAGAATTCTTAACCAGATCCAGTGCACATATATATTATATAAAAATATAAATTTCAACAAGTTATGAATGCCCACGTTATATAAAAAATTCTGTCCCTGTACTATTTTCTCCAATGTGAAAGAATTAGTACTTTCTCAATCTAGTTGATTGATCCCTTTTTATTATTGATTTACTAAATCTTTTGTAATAACTGAAAAACAATAGTTCTTGAATGATCTGTAGGGGCATATGTTCTTGAAATTAAAAAAAAATTATCTAGTATGAAAATATTTCCTACTGTCTGTCTCTTTCAGGAGTTCTTCAGTTTTTTCTCTCCTTACATAGTTATCTGACTAATATTCAGTTCTTCCTTATGGCCTGTTTGTATAAGCAAATGTACACTTAAAAAAATTGTGTATCCCAATGGGTACTTATGTCATCATCCACTTAAAGCATCTTGCAGGATCAACAATTTTAATTCTTGTTCTTGAGACTGAATCACTGAATATTGCTCATCAAAGATGACTGAAACCATCACAACAGCTTGAACATTTGTCCCAGCAAAAGTAAAATTGTCACTGATGAGGAAAATCTTGAATTTCTTGAATTCCTTTTTTCCTCAAAGTTAATTTCTTTTCTTATATAGTCATTAAAATGTTGACTCAGATTTTTACAGTTCTGTTTTCTTTGTAATAGTTTAAGTTTTCCATTTTGATAATGAAAAGAAGATCTGCCTTCATCAATCAGAGGCCTCACTTAATGACCCCAGGAAACGTGTTATTCCATGAAAAACAACTACTTGCAGGCAAGAGAAGTTAAAACTGCTTACTAAAGCTTTAACAACAGTTAGAACTGAAGACATAAAAAAGAACCAAGACTGATGTTGCCTGCAATATGTTATCCTCTCAACACTGTGCCAACTGGTCAGTTTAAACTGGGCTTTTAAACAAGATGCTTATTTTCTTTATGTTTTGATTATATTAAGGTATGCTAAATGATGATAACTGACATATATTTCAAGGTGTGCTTATATGGACATTAAAATTCAGTGCAAAGAATGCTAAAAAACATCCACTGAATTTCTACTCAACGAATATCTTTAATAATTTACTAAATCCCAAATTTGAAAAATGAATACTCTGCTAGAATAAAACAGATCTCTTGCTAGAGTAGAGCAGGAGTAGTTGCAAATATACCTTTTCTGTGATACATAGGTGAAAAATACTGACATTTAGAAAATACTTAAGTTATTAGGGCTGAGATTTATTCACATTCATGTTCAAATGCTTACACGTAGAAATCTATAGGGGATCTATACATATGAATTCTGTGTTTAAGGTCCTTTCACTGTCAATTAAACCATTTTCTGGACTACATCTAACTATGAAAACCTGGCAGGAGGTTAAATTTTACTTCCCCACATGTAAACATTTAGTGCAGCATTGGCTGACTTTAATTGTCTTAATTGGGGTTTGGGTTCACCTACAGAAAGGTATACTTTACCTTCCAATCCCGTGTCAGATCCTCAGAGGGCACTAGATACCTGTGTGTGGACAATCTGAATTGAACCCTTGACCTTGATTTACTTCAGTGAGAGTTTGTACACTAGCTGGGATAAAGCCACCATCTCTGTGGATAACCTAAATTTGGAATATGAATCAAAAGGCTGTTACAAAGATTAAGAAAAATGACGTATATGAGAAAGCCAAAATAGAACCCACTGTCAGGCTGGTTTTAAATCCATTTATAGTCTTTACAGTAATTTATGTGACCTTTTCTAAAGACATGGAGGAAAGGATGTAGTGCATCCTCAGCAAATTTGTAGATGACACCAAGTTGAGTGGTGTGATTGTCACACCTGAAGGACACGACGCTTTCCAGAGGGACCAGGACAAGCTCGAGAAATGGTCCCATTGAAATGGGAATCTCATGAGGTTTAACAAGACCAAGCTCATATGGGTCAGGACAACTGCCAGAATCAATACAGGCTGGGGTATGAGGAGATTGAGAGAAGCTGTGTAAAGAACTTGAGGGTGTTGGTGGATGAGAGGCTGGACGTAAGCCAGCAATGTGCACTTGCAGCCCATAAAGCCAACTGTATCCTGGGCTGCATCAAAAGCAGTGTGGCCAGCAGGTCAATTCTGCCCCTCTACTCCACGGTGGTGAGACCCCTTCTGAAGTGCTGCATCCAGCTCTGGGGTCCCCAGCACAGGAAGGACATTGACCTATTGGAATGAGTCCAGAGGAGGGCCAAAAAGATTATTAGAGGGATTTAGTGCCTCTACTACAAGAAAAGACTGAGATAACTGGATTTGGTTAGTCTCAAAAAGAGCTTTGGGGTCACCAAATTGAGGCCTTTCAGCACCCAAAGGGAGCCTACAAGAAAGAGAAAGGGCATTTCTATTACAAGAGTATTTAGCGATAGGACAAAGGGGAATGGCTTCAAACTGAAAGGTAGTAGGTTTAGATTATATATTAGGAAAAACTTCTTTACTGTGAGGGTGATGAAGCACTGGAACAGGTTGCCTAGGGAAGTTACAAATGTCCCATCTCTGGCAGTGTTCAAAGCCAGGTTGGGTGGAGCTGTGAGAAACCTGGTCTAGTAAAAGATGTGCCTGTCCATAGCAGGGGGTTGAACTAGATGACCTTTAAGGTCCCTTCCAACCCAAATAATTCTATCATTCTATGATTCTGTGATCTCCTGATAATGCTTAGTACTCTGGAAATATGACAAATTGTCACTCAAGGACAGACTATGATGTCTTCTGTCATTACTACAAAACCTTGTTGGCGCTTTTAAATAAGTGCAATCTGTTTAAGCCTCAAACTCAAAAACTTAGTCTTTATAGCAACAGTACCATGTGTGTTATATTTTTCATCCCCTTTTCCCTTACATGAAGGATAAAATTTAGCACTATAAATTCTGCTATTCGTTGTTAGTTCATAATCTATCCAATGGTCTCTCAAATTCTGTAAGAATGCAGCAGAAATTTATGTCCCCAGTATGCTTCTTCTCTTGCTTCCTAACATTTCTCTGGGATTCCCACGATGTTTCTTTTTCTCTGTGGCCTTAAGTCACACAATTACTTTGATCTTCAGAAAACCAAAATCAGAACCAAACAGAACTTGGGAGGGAAAACTGCCTTATTAGACTGATGTATATATATTCCCAAATATAAATGTTGAGTTCAAATTAATTGCATTTGGAGAGGCTCAGAGACATTTTTGTTTGTTTGTTTGACTTGTGATTTTTTTCTTTTTGTCATTTTGTTCTTGGTTTAGGGGTTTTTTGCTTCTGTTTTCGATCTATATAGAAGCCAAAGGGCACTATCTCATTAATGACTTTTTTCTCCGTGACCATAATTAAGGGTCACTAAGCCTATCCTGCAGTTCCTGAGGGACAAGGGATTTCAAGACAATATGGACGAGTATGTTAATATCTGATTAGAAAAGAGACTTGACCTTGGTACAGAGAGAGGTTTTCATGCTCAACTATAGAAATGTTGATACTTTATTGTAATTTTCTCTTAGAAATACACTTTTCAGAGCTTGAACTCAATAATTGGAGGTGTTTGATCCCTAGAGATCCACAGCCTACACACACATCTGAAGATCATTCACTATTCAGTCTATTCAAAGTTCTATTTACTTAAAAAATTAAAAATCTATAGCAAGTTTAGGCCATAATCATAAATAATTTTAAAATGCAGATATAATCTCATCCTTGCTGATTAAAAAAAACCAAAAAACAACTGCCTTGTTATTTTTCTAAATTATACTCGAAGTTCTTTTTTAAAAGACAGAAAGATGCTATTCAATTATTATCATTAGTTTTTCTGACATCTCTTCCTATTTCTTTCCCTCAGAAAATGAACAATTTGCTGAGCTTGTCATAGCCAAAGTAAAGCATTGCTCTATCCCTTCCATTTTTGCAAAATATTGAAGGTGTCACTGTTTTCACAAAGACAACAGACATGTTGTTTCCTGCTACCTTCCAAATTAGTAGAGAAAACTAACCATACAGCAATCAACAAAAGAAGCTTTAAAATGTATTCTCCATCAGCTACGTAGTGATCAGGGAGACGGTTTTCTTCTACTGGAAATACTATAAGTAGTCATTTTTAGTCAAGAAAATAAAGGCATCAGATTTTGACAAATGGACTGCTTTATACTTTTATGCAAGTATTTTCTTAATATAAAATTATTAGATACATATCATATTGATTTTTAAGCCCTGCTATTGTAAAGATTTATGCACACGCTTCAAGCGCTCCAAGTAGACTTTGCTGAGAGTACTTAGAGTGCATAAAATTAAACACACAAAATTAATGTTCAGGATAGTACTTCACATTGTTTCAATCAGCTTTCAACACCGCTGTACTTATATTTAAGACTTGGTTCTCTTTCAGGTTTTCTTTTTCTCAAAATGTATTGTACATAGAACTTTTCTACTGCTACATCACTAATAAATAATCTGCTCTTACATTTACTTATATTTCTTCTATATTTTTAATATTTTTGTAATCTTCTTTATTCTTAGTAGTACAAAGAAACTACAAAGTGTAAGAAAGCAAATGTAAATATGTAAATATGTCTCACATAGATGGTCTTTGACCCAGAGATCTTAAACTTTTGATCTAAGTCAAAGAAGTGACATAATAAAACTAATTTATTCTGATTTGTTTTCAAACAGCTGTTAGATTACACAGGGTGAGGTTCCAAATGCTTAGCAACATGATAGAGCAGCAAACTTGTTTTGTGTTTTCAATTAATGGAGAAGTTTACTTCCCTTTAGTAGCAGAGCATATAAACATCTACACATTCATACATTCATATATATATTTGTCATTATTTATTCAGTAGAAAACTGTATTTTGGTTTCTGGGTTTCAGTCATATAGCTGGAAATGAACTGCTTCAGGAGAGAAGAAATACTTGTGTTCTTTTCCAAATAAGTTGAACATCATTCTGTATATAAGTCACCAGTCATAATGAACTTGAACTAGTTATTTAAAGATGTAGATTTGCAAAGATGAGTAAATGAAATCACAAAAGATTTTGACTCCTTGTAGTACCCGTCTAGTAGTATCTTAGGTGTTTATTTGCATGGTTGCCAACAAAGTGACTGTGCCTTAATATGTGCTTTCTTATTATGTTTATTGTTGCACTGCAAGAGAGAAATATTAGTTGTCTTTGCCACTTCCGTCAGCTTGGTCACACAAAACATTTCAGTCTGATGTTTTTCTCTGTTTAGTCCACCACATTTAGTTAGTAACCTCAAAATCAGGGTAGGACAGTGCAGATTCTGTGGAATTAGGGAGGTGTACTAGAAAGAGAATACAATAGACTATTCTATGATTTTTCTATATTCTAATTATTTATTGAAATATAATACTATATTTAAGAAAATATTGTGAATGCTTGATACAGCTGCATATCAGAATTAAAATCTGCAGTGACATTTTCACAGTTGTGAGAGGGAATGGTAGTATCTTGACAGACATTTCAAACCACTGGATAGCAATAATTATGAAGCTTTCTCTGAAACATATCATTTTCCATATAGTCTAGACTTATCAAGCTTATTTTCAGAGAATGCTTAAAAATATTCATAATAAAGACTTTGTTTCCTAAAAGAGAAGAAATTTCTTCTTTGTTTGCCACAAAGTTGAATCTTAGATATATTTGTATGATTCCTTTTAAGTCAGTAGAAGCACTGCATGTGTATGTAAGAGCCAACCGTGTGGCCGGGTTGAGAGTATGGATTTGATTTTGCATTTGTTAATGGTGGTACTGCAACAGCATCAGTTATTTTTAATTGTACATTACCCCCCTAAAATTAACTTCAGAAATAGTGAATAATAGGTCTAATTTTACTGCTATCAAAGTCCATATTAAATCATTACCAACATAATTATGGGTAGGATTCAGTTCAAAAAAGGAAGAAGCTTTCCTTGCTTTTCCATTTTAAATTGTGTTTATGTTCAATTTAGAAATTGTCTTTTCTAAATTAGAGCCAAAAAGAGACTCCTTTCCTCCAAGTTTAACATTTAAAAGGAAATGCTTTAGGCCATCATATATTCCATTATAGTGTGAGGAAAAAATAACTATGCATTGAAATAGTAATAAAAAGAGCTACAAAATGTGTATCTTTCCTGGGTTTAACAATCTAGCTTTAACCAACACAAAATATAAGAGGCAGACAGATCACCTCATCATAGTTCAAAAGAAAAAAATTAAGAGACCATCTTGTCCACTCCTCTCTGATCAACTAGATCCCATAAAATAGTTCTTCTTTCCTCTTTTTCTTCTTCTTTCTTTCATTGCAAATTGATCTACATCTTTTTTAATATCACGGTAAATATCAGGAGTAATCACAGAATGGTTTGGGTTGGAAGTGACCTTAAAGTTCACCTAGTTCCAATACCCCTGACATGGGCAGGGACACCTTTCAACAAATCACGAAGGGGATAGTTTTCATCAGGAGACTTGTCCCTTGAAACTTAGTGTCTAAGAACCCTTTGAAAGTTCCAGTGATGTGTCCCCACTGGAGCTGGGAGTCATACTGCCTGACCAGTGTGACAGTCAGTGAAAACCATAACTGGCAGCGGGTAATCACAGAACAGTGCCATCCCCACCCTCTCCTTTGTAAATATCCAGACAGTTTTCCGATGTTTCACAAAATCATCAAGGTTTGAAGAAACCTTCAAGATCATCTAGTCCAACTGTCAACACAGCACCACCATAATCGCCCCTAAACCATATCCTCAAGTGCCATACCCAGACACCTCTTGAACACTTCCAGAGAGGGTGACCACCCAGGGCAACTTATTCCAATGCCTAAACACTCTGGTTTTTGGTTTTTTGTTGGTCTTTTTTTTAAATTAATATCTAATCTGAACCTCTCCTGATGCAACTTAAGGCCATTTCCTCTTGTCCTTTCACTTGAGACATGACAAAAGAGACTGACCCCTTGCTTACTACAACCAGCTTTCATGTAGTTGTAGACAGCAATGAGGTCTGTCCTGAGCCTCCTCTTCTCCAGATTAAACAACCCCAGTTCCCTCAGCCATTTCCCATAAAACATGTTTTCTAGACCCTTCACTAGCTTCATTTCCCCGCAAGCTTTTCTTCTTTAGGCTAATACCAGTGGCATCAATTGTCCCTCATCTGTTCAAACATTCTACAGTTGATGTCCATCTGCATTTACAGTAAACAAAAAAAGGATGGAATTTTGCATATATTTTGACTGGATCGCCTATTAATCTTTGTTTCCAGTGTTTTTCTTACATCTGTTAAGATCTCTCTGATTGCAACCCTGTCCTTCTGCATTGCTACTGTCCTTCCTAATCTGCCTTTACCTAGAAATTTAGTACAACAGAAAGTAAGTCAGAGATAAATCTGGCAAAATGAGATCCAAGACAGAACCTTGAGTAGCATCAGTCAATACATCCTTTCAGTAATTAGGAACTCTTCTCTGTTTCCCTCACTTGCTTACAAAGCTTAATACAGAATAGGTCTAAAATACAAAATATGTGACAACTGTTTCTTCCCTGCCTAAAAAAAAATTGTTGCCTTGTCATGAAAGGAAATTAAAGCAACTTGGATAATTTGGTCTTGACAAACCATGTTGATATCACTTACCTCCTTGCTATTGCTATATGCTAAAAATTACTTTTCCAGCTGTCTGAAAAAAGTCTTATCTGAACTTTCTAGTGTAATGGGCTACGACAGGTGTCCCCAAATCTTGTTACTTTACAATTTTCTCATTGTCTTATTGTGTTACATTAATCAACAGCTAATGACATATGCAAAGTTAAGCATATGTAAAATGTATGCTCAATTCATGGACCATTTAACATTACCTTAGAACAGTCTTATATGGATTTTTTTGTTGCTGTTTTCCTAATAATAACCAATGTTTCTTAGAAAATGTTCCTTATTTTTGTGTTGTATATCGCATACTATGTGGGATGCAGAGATTTGAAGTTGCTTGCTTATCTGGTGGAATGTATCACTAGTCACATACCATATTGTCACATGAAGGATGGGACTTCATCTCACCTAATTACAGAATTTTAAAAATGTGGCAGCCAGGCTCCCTCTATAGGCACTGAAGAGTGAGGGTCCTCTCAAATGATTTGTCCAGTTCCAATTTACATGTCAATCATTTGTCTCCACTGACCAGAGAAGTAATTTTTATATGATATTTGATGAAAAGGTCAGAGAAATGAATGCCAAGATATAATATGAAAGGTAGTACTTATCTAGCTGATAAAAAATCTAACTGCTGGTTGATATACCAGTTAGGTATTCCTAGCCTTCATGTGTCATTTTGAAAGTACTTGTAAGGCTTCAATAAGTTTAATGAAATTCATAAAAATATCCTTTAACATGGTAAAACTGCAGGTATTCTTGAAATAGAATAAAGATAATATTTTTTGATAATGTAATAAGAAAATCAGATGGGGTGTCAAAATACTCAGAAAACCAAAGCAAAATTTCTCACAATTTGTAAAGGAAGATAATGCAGGTACCCCCAGAATGCCAGGCAGTGGAAGGACTTAGGAAAAAATTATTTTTGAAAGGTGAGAACACTGGCCAATGGTGTGTGTACATTGGGCATGAAAGAATGCAAAAACCTTTTCCTCTCCAAACCTTCTTAACAGCTTTCTTCACACCCCCCTCCCCTTAAGGGGCCTCCAGGGTCATTTGTGAAAAAATTATCTTTTCAGAGAGTTAACTCCTCTGCNTACCAAAGGTCTCTCGAATAAAAGGAGAAATCCTTAAATCAGCCTATGTCCTCACCATCTCTTGCACAAGGTCCACTTAATCCACCTACATTATATATTGTAACCGTATGTGTATTTTCTGTACCTTTATTTAGAAATTTTTTCTTAGGTTTTAATTCAAATTTTTGTGTTCATTTGTATTTTGTGTTTTGCAAGATCTGTCCCCACTCAAAAAAAAGTTTGACCTTGAAATGTCAATAATAGTAAACTAAACTGACTTAAATATACATTTTTTAATACCTTACTGCTGAAAGATTAGTTTGTGCTCCTTACAGGGCTCCATAGTTATTTCATTGCTTTGGAGTGTAGAATTAAAATACCCTTCATCTTCTCTGTGGCATCATTCATTTGTGCTTGGTAATAATCTCAAGCTTTACTGAGGGAATCATGAATAATACTCTTAATCGTGACTTGCAGTTGTCTCCATCACACTGTTTTATTGCATTCCAGGAACTAAACAAAAAGAGAAAAATAATGCTAATAAAGTTGGTCATATCAGACAAGAAACAGGATTTCCTTTTAAGAGTGTTGGCACATATAGCTGTTTACAGTGTAATGTGTTGGGTTGCCAGGGTTGGAAATACAAGACATTCTGTTAAAATGAGTACTGTAGCATCATGTTTTTTAAAAAAGTATAGTGCATTTGAATCTTCTTCCTTAGAAACCTTCTTCCTAGAGGAGAATGTGGGAGTCTTGAAATGCCCCATAAGAGTTTAATTCCAGATTCCCTTGAGATGCTGTGCCAGACTCTTCTGTTCCCTCTCTTTGATGTATTTAATTTTGTAAAACTTGCAATATATTATCAATAAATTATATATATAAAGTGAGAAATGAAAGAAGGTATTAAAACATTTATGCCACATGAAACTTACACATTAAGTAGACAGAAGTATCACCAAGTTCTGCTTACAGTAATTTTTTAAGGTTTTTCTTACTGGCAACTTTTAAGAATTTTAAGAGAAATCTTCTAACAAGAAGTCCTGCATTTGAATCAGGGTTTTCTGGTAGCTTTAATTATCTGCTTTCTTGATTGTTTGGAATGTTTGCCAGTCTGCAGCCTTCACTGCATTACTTAGAGAATATAAATAGAAATGTCACCCAATAATATGATATAAACAAGACTGGGGTTTGAAATTTTTAGCAGAAAAATCTTAAATGGAGTAATATTCAAAGTATATTTAGATATACTTTATTAAGTTTTACTGATTTGTTGTTAAAATTGAGACAAAATTCACAGCAGTAAAAACAATCCATCCGGTATATGTTGCCAGTAACTTCTCTGGACATTTTGATTTGCATGTGTCTATTAAGGACTTGATTGTCTTGTGCAGTTGTTTCCACCTTGCAAAGAAGATACCAACTGCTATCACTTTGACTATGAAGTATTTGCACAAGAGCACACTAGAAGAAGGTAGACACGTATTATTATTATGAGGTCTGTTGAATTAAGTGAAATCTTTCCTGGAGTAGGAAAGTATTCACTACGGCTAAAGGTGTCAAAATGTAGTTCACTCTGACTTTTTTCTTTTTCTGTGCAGGTTTGCAATTACTTTGCATCATCAGATCAGTGTATATCAGCCAGAGATTATAGATAAACCTGGACTATATTTTTAGAAATTGTGTTATTGTGGAAGACATAATCCATCACGGGAATGTATTATAAATTATTCCTTCAAAGACTCTTTGATCCAGTTTTGCAGCTTTTGTCATAACTTTAACCTTCATAAAGATAGTTATAGCTAGTTATAGATACAATTATAGATATAGCTATAGGGATAACTTTCATAAAGTTATGATAATTTACTTTGCTCCAATGGAAGATTAACTTTACCTTATTACTTATTTCTTTCTGAAGGAATGTTAATTGAATGGAATAAATAAATAAAAGTAAGCTACTGATGTACTGATCTTAGATTCAGGCTGATACCCTGGAGGATGTGCAATGTCTTGTAAGTAACATGTTCCAAAATTTCACTTTGAAAGCAGGTACCTGAATAACAAAATGGATCTTCTGTTTGCCTAGAATTGAAAAATCAATGTACTTTAGCAGGACAACAACATAGTTAAACCATTTAGTACTGTATATCTCACATCTATGACTTCTAAGTTAACTTAAAAAGCATCTAAAATTCAGCAGTTATAAGATGCTGGTAATAAAACTAAAAGTTCATCTTAGGTAATGGCTACTCTCCCTCTGTTTTTGTAGACACTGTCTGAAGACGTTGTTTATCTCAAGATCTTTCTTCAAGGAAGAGTATTTTTAAAAGGGTGAAGTTATCTATGATGTTGAAAAAACAAAGTCATGGAGTTATAATATAAAGAAGAGTGAAGAAATATTATCAGCTATTTCAGAGTACAGCCAATGCTTACTTGTTTAGAAGCACTAACTCCTCTACTATGTGAAAAAAAGGGTGAAACATACAATATCCAAGAGCTTTTAAGGTTTTAATACAGAATAAATTACTTGAGAAGAAGCATTTAATTATATAAGTGAAGAGCATGTTACAGTTCTTATATGAAAAAGGGGTTAAGACACCATTAATATCTGTTTCCACAATTTTCATATTTTTTTCTTTATATTTTTTATTAAAAAATTTTTCCCTTTCTTACTTGATTAGCAAGAGGATTGAAAAAGCAGTCAGCTTATGATAGAGACTGTAAGAGAAGGACAGTGAGTTATAATTGCTTAAGAATGTAAAAACCATTCAGGCTTCCAACGGGATTATTCTATAACCAACAAGTACTTTTCCTTGAATACTCTCCCCTAAACAAATCAAATAGAGACTTTTTTCCTGGTTGTCTTTACAGGCTTTTAGGAGAAATACTGAAGCAAAACTTATTCATTGGACAGTGCCTAGGCATTCATTCAGAATCTTTACTCCCTGCATACCTTGGAAGATTCAAACAAACCAATCCTCTGGTGGTTTTTTTTCCAGCTGACAAAAATAGACTTAAAATACACACTTCTTAGTGAGGCCTGTTTCTATGTAAGATTTTGTATCTCAAACCTCACCAATGTAAAAAAAATGTTTTAAAATAAAGTCATATGTTTTGAATTCAAAACAAATGGCATGAATTCCTAATTTTGCTTAAATTAATAAATAAATAAATGGATAAGTACCTTTTTAAAAGGTGACCAATATTACAGGCCTGAATGTCTTTGTGTTTACTGTTAAATCAGTCCATAATTATAAGTTCCACTGAAATCATTGCTGTTGATGTTAAAGACCTGAGTTTAAACAATAGTTATAGAAAGTTGGAAGCAGGAAGTTTTGTGGCGGTGCGGGATTTGTATTTATTTCTTTATCCTCCTAATGTATAAATCTACCTTTCATGGGCTGTTCTGTTACTCCCATTCCCCATTCCAAGTTGGCTCCTCCCTAAAGGTTGTATCCTCCCCTTCTCTGTACCCCACCTTCCACTCCTCCCCTAACTATCCCATATATGTAGAGAACTCCCCAGAATTTTCCCTTATATGTTAGGAACCTTCTAGAATCTCCCCTTGTATGTAACCTTACCCCTCCTACCCTCAAGACTGCCCCCTGCTACTCGGTCATTCATTGGGTTGAGTAGCAGGCCCCTGGTTTTCCTATGATATCATCCCTCACCCCATTGGCCTTTTCCCTACTCCTCCCCTTGGTCCCTCCTCGCTTTATAACCCCAGACACAGCCCGTTTCCAAGGTCTTTGTGGGTTGCCCCGATTCAGTGTTGCAATGCTCTGGGAGCACGCCAGCTCTCAGGGTCTAATAAACTCTGGATACTGTAACCTCAAAGACTGCCTGCTGCCTCTTCTATCTGCTACTAGCCCGCAGGCCCAGGAGAAGGACTGGTGGGGGTTGACGCAGTCACTGCCTTGCGAGGATGAACAGGGGCTGGTGCTGCCTTCACCACCCTTAGGTGTTGTAGGTGCGCTCCCTGCAATAGGGGAGCTTTCCACCCTTAAACACCCTTCACCCACTGCGGTCGTCGCGGCAAAGTTTGAGCATGAACTACTGGCCAAGTTATGTAAATAAAACTATGAAACATATTGGTAGATATAAGTGGGGATGGTATATAAGCACATTTTTTCTTGCTACTGTGTGTGGCGTTCTGGGTTTCATGGACTTCACCAATCAACCAATCTCCAAGACTTCTGCCAAAGACTTTATTTCTCTCTCAAGCAGGTTCTTTATACCTTCTTGAAGATATTACTTTAACCACATATGGAAACAGTAACTAAGTGGTTAAGTTTTGCCCAACGTGGGTCTTTGATTGACAGCCCAGGCCTTTTGTGCTCACTGGAAAAGGTGTGGTCAGGTTTGGGTCTTAGGTTGATTACAGCTATCTCAGGGCAGTTGGCTAAAGAATTGTTTTGCTAATAGAGCTTAATGACCCTACTCCAACAATTGTGGAAATAACAATGAAAGGAAACATTTTAGAATAGTCTTTACAATTTTTCTCGTGCTTATTTTCATAATTAGATTCTTATGTTTACTAGATGAAACTAGGTATATGAATGAGGAACCAAATCCTTTCTCACACCCTTAAAAATTAGGTTATCTTGCTCCAAACAATTGTTGCAAGCCTTAAACCTAAATTGCTGCTTATTTTCATAACCTTGCATGCATTGTTTATGTTTTTTGGTAATAATTTTAAAATACAAAATACACAAACAATAAAAAACAACTACATGAAAAGATACAATTGTTATTTTTTCCTTCTTAAAAAAAAAAAAAAGAGCTGCTCCCTACAATTAGTAATCGGTTATTCTGAGTGATTGTTAGAAATCTGAAGGAATGCTGAATAAACACAGGAGGCAAGTGACAGTCTTATAAGTAATCTGTCTATGATAGTGACAGAATTACTGTGCAGGAATATAACTGAGGACTGAGAAATAATGTGTGTCTACACAGTGCATCCTAAAGCAGGATGGCCTCATTAGACAGAACATGCATCAAAGATAAGAGCCTACTTTTAATCAGAACTAATCAACCTGTGAAGGGTGCTGCAACAATTCAACTATCCTGCCTCTGCAGCAGGTTATTCTGAGGTATCTCTGTTAGCATAGGCAACAGAGGCAGCCAAGTGAGGCTGCCATTTTTGCAGCAGTCTCTGGGTTCTCTTTCAGGAAGAGAAATGGCCTGATATGAACCTCATGAAGGTCAACAAGGGAAAGTGCAAAGTCCTACATCTGGGGAGGAATAACCCAGGCACCCAGCTGGAAAGCAGTCTGGCAGAAAAGGCACTAGGGATCCTGGTAGACATGAGCTGAACATGTCCCAGCAACGTGCTTTTGCTGTGAAGAAGAATGTACCCTGGGCTGCATAAAAATACTGACAGCAGGTGAAGGATGGTGGTCCTGCCTCTCCGATCAGTGCTGATGACCCCACATCTGGAATGCTGGGTCCAGTGCTGGGCTCCACAGTGCAGGAGAGACATGGACATACTGGAGATAGTCCGAAAAAAGACCTAAATATAATTAAGGGACTGGAGCACCTCTCATATGAGGAAAGGATGGGAAAGCTGGGACGGTTCAGCCTGGACAAAAGAAATTTCATCAGTTCTGGTCAATATATATAAACACCTGAAGGGAGAGTGCAAGAAGGATGAAGTCAGGCCCCTTTCAGTAGTACCCACTGACAGGATCAGAGGCAATGGGCATACACTGGAAGTTCCCTCTGAACACCAGGAAACACGTTTTACTGTGATGATGACTGAACACTGGTGCAGGTTGCACTGAGTCTGTGAAGTCATCCTCCTTGCAGATATTCAAAAGCTATCTGGACACAGTCCTGGACTATTAGCTCTAGGTGGCCCTGCTTGTGTACAGGGATTGGACCAGGTCTCCTCCAGAGGTGCCTTCCAACTTCAACCAATCTGTGATTTTGTGATTCTTTCAGGAAATCTAATTTTTATATAAATGTAGCATTTCAAAAGTAAGCCCACTACATCCCTTTGAACATATTAAAATGTCAGCTCCTGATTGCTTCCAGTTGATTTTTCCAGACGTGCCAGATTTGTGGATTGTAGGTTTATGAACTACATGATTATCAAAGACTAAAGGTTGATCTGGATTTAAGAGCAAGAATATAACTCCACAAATAAAGCTATCTAAGTTTCCACATGCTGTAAGAATCAAAATTCAAGCTTTATTTTCTGAATTCATTATTGCTTCCTAAACATTGACTATTGCTTTAGTTTGCACAGCTCTTTGATGCAGAATGTTTTGCTATAGGCTAAATGAAGTAATTTGCATAATATTTTCAGGCTCAAAATGCTTCTTTTTATTATAATGAGGAATAGTTTTATAATTTTAAAAATATATACATAAAATTTATTTTTCTGAACTTTTATGTAAGATAGATCTATTAGAACAAGCAGAAATAAAAATTCAAAAAAAGATCTATTGGCTTTTTTTTTTTTTTCAGATAAAGCACTTGAATTCTTTTACTTAATTTCACAAGACTTTCCTGTCAAATTTTGTCACAATTTGCTCCTCTTCCTCTGTCTTCTACTGTCTGTGTTCCATCTAACACCACAAGATATATCAGTCTGATTATAAAGATGAGATGTGAAATTAATGCCAAATACAAAATCTTCATCTAGTGCCTTTCCTCATGTAAAACAAAATAAATTAATATCATGTGTTTTATTAACAGAAATATTATTATTGTAGCATTTATTTTTAATTTCATCATAAAGATAGAAAATAGCCTGATACATACAAGAATGCCTGCAGTATAATACCTGATCTTTATTTTTTTTAAATACTTTTTTCACTTGGAATATGTCTGTGGTAGAAAATCTATTCTGCCTGTTTTTTCTTCAATGTATAAAATTAGGCTATATTTCTGGGGCACTGCCTCTCTTTTTTTTCCTCAATCTAACTTTATTTTCCTTCTTACATCACCTTCCCATGTCTGGCATGTTTTAATTTTTAAGACCATACGGTTCTTTATCCTTCAGTAATTGAGACAAGTATAAGAAACACCAAAAACATCCTCTGTTGTTGTAGAAGCAAGCAAGCAAGAAAAGGGGAACGTAACCATGGTATCATTTTTCTGCTTTGATTACTGTAAAAAAATTAAAAATTTAAATAAATATAATTGTCTGTAAAACCAAAGATAAAAAATTAAATGTCCCTTATTTTTATTTCTTTCCATAGTGTTCTGGGTAGGGGAACAGTCTGCATTATTAGATCTACAGCTGTTTCCTCCATTTGCTTCCTACAAGACTCTGTAACACATTTTGTCTCATTAATTTAGCATGGTATCAAACTTCTGCATACTCAGCACTTAGTTTTACTTGTTTTTAAACATTTTCCTAAGTGGTGCATAGTGTTGATACACATTTTAGATCGACTAACTGTGACATGTCTGCTTATGACTGCAGGCCAAAGCTGTGGCATATAGAAAGTCTGAGCAGTTGTGCTCTGTGACTGAATGTAGGGGAGAGTTGAAAAGGTGAAATACTGTATCCAAATTAGGTTTAAAGTGTGAGTCTGTAATACAGTAGTTCTTTCATCCATTCAACCCTATCACCCCTACGAATTCCCTGTTAGTCTGGCATTGTGAATTGTGCACAAAGCCTAACCTCCATTACATTACAGATCTCAAATTAAGTTCACATGACCTGAAGAGATGCGAGTCAGCTCTTGGCACCAAGCAATGAAGTTCAAGCCACCCATGTACAATCTAATTATTCAAGAGGCACAGGGCAACTCATCTGAATAAGGACGTCTGTTGAGAGTAGAATTTTACTGACCAGGACTATTAGATTACCTCTCTGGACTGAAAATTTATACATAACAAAATGCCAAGAATATCTAGGGACCTACTTACATCGGTACTCATTTGATTAGTTTAGTCAGCTTTAGCATTGCTATTTTTTGCATTTAAATTATATTTTATCTCACTACCTGTTATGTATGATCCATTTTTTAACATGCTAGTTCCTCTTAAGGATATGTTAGACATTGGAAAAGAGTACAGAGATACAAATAAGGAGCACCCATGCATGTATGGAGTAACTTGCATAAAAGACAAGAAGCATATCTCCAGCACCTCAGTGCTAATTTGGACATCAAAAAATAAAGCTGACCTGATTTTAACAGAAGATTTTACAAGGAGATGACTATTTTTAAAAGCCAATAGAAACAGTAAAATGTGGTACTTGTGCTACGAGCATGAGTAAAAATGTTTTCACACATCAGTAAAGTGAAATAAAGCACAAACCTCCCTTAATAACACTATCCAGCAGCAGGAATGGAATTGTATTAGAGCTTTCCTGTGTTGCCAGTGTTCTCCACAGGGACCTCAAAAATTCAAGCACAAGAAATGAACCTGCTCCTACCTAGTTTCCCAAACACTGAGGTTTTTGAGTAGGAGACCTTAAAACGGAAACTAGCTACTTTTAGGCTGACAATACAAGTAGAAGAGTGAACAAATAAAGTTTTCTGCTTATAAAAAGCAGTGCAAAGCCATCTTCTTGTACAAGTGAGTGGCATTTAAAAGTCATCCAGTCATATTTAAGGACTGATCTAAAAGACAAATTATGTACAAGCGACTAGGCAGAAGTAACTTAGTATATGACATATTGGCTTCCTTTCCATAATTTTAATTATTTTAAATAAATACGGTGTCAGCCTCTTTTAGAATACAAGTAACCTAAAGAATATGAATTAACTAAACTTTAGATGAATGGCAATAATTAGAGCAACAGAAACCATTTAAAAACAGTTTCTAAACTCTCAGGAAGCATACTTCAATACTACTCTCTTCTAATTGCAATTAGCAAATTGTGTACTCAGGCCTACACTGTTAATTCATATGAATAATCTTTAGACTGTTCACTTGAAACACTGCCTTTCTTTTGAGTGAGGAGTAGGCTAATTTAGAATCATAAAAAATTTCTCAGCTAAGTTAGTTGCTCGTATTTTAATGTCCATACATCTCTAATTTCCCCTGACATCTTACAAGGTACAGTACACTTGATAGCAAGCCAACACAATAACTCCCTTGAAGATTTCCAAAATATATTCTTTAGACAGAAACTTTATATCAGTAATTCATACCTAGAAGAATTTACATACCATGAAAATGAATATGACTTCAGCTGAAATCAAATGTTAAGCCATCTGCAGAAGAGATGTGTAATTTCAATGTTTCTATTGTTATTCAACAAACTAAAATATGTACTCAATGACAAATGTGCAAGCTTTGAAAAGATTTAAAAGTAGCAATTTGGTTTTAAGTTTCTTTTCATGATCTTTGAGAAGGAAAAGGAGGTCTATGTTGACTGGAGAAATGCAAATATCACAGCCCCCTTCAAAAAGTGCCAAAATATTAACCCCAGCAGCTACAGCATGGTCAAACTTATTCCAGTTTCTGAAAAAATTATGGACTGAGTCCTCTTGGAGCACATTTCTGGGCAAGTGAAGTTAAAAAGGTGGTTCGAAGTCACCAGCATGGATTTATTCAGAGTGCTTATCCAACCTTGTTGTCTTCTATAAGAAATTACTAGATTTGTGGATACAGGGAGAGTAGCTGATGTTTTTAGCATAGACTCTCAAGATTTTGACACTGTCATCCATAATATTTACATTGGGATGTTATGGTCTGCATGGCTAGACAAGCAAATAGATCAAATATGGGGCTCAGAAGGTGGTTAACAGGTCATACTTTACCTGGATGCCAGTGATAGGTGGACTACCAGAGGCATCTGCACTAGGACCTTTCCTCTTTAACCTTTCATCTTTAACAGTGATGAGCAGGAGGCGACAGAGCACGCTCATCAATTTTGCAGATTATG
Organism: Calyptomena viridis; assembly: GCA_013390005.1. Taxonomy (NCBI): domain Eukaryota; kingdom Metazoa; phylum Chordata; class Aves; order Passeriformes; family Eurylaimidae; genus Calyptomena; species Calyptomena viridis. The sequence continues at coordinate 54,156 of WEIV01015738.1, forward strand.
CCAAATTAGGGGTACAAGTCAATGCATTCAAGGACAGGGCCCAAACAGGCTGAAGAAATGGGCCACCAGGAGCATTATGAAGCAGCAGGGAAAGTTTCAAACTCTCCAAATGCCAAGAAACCTTTCCTATTACAGAGAAAAAACAGCTCTTGAAACAACAAAATGCCGTTTAGAGATGGAGAGGTCATGAAGTAGCTCTGTGGGAAAGGGTGGTAATGGACAGCAAGATGGACAGTAGTCCGTGATGTATGCTGGCAGCAAAGGCAGCTAATAATCTTCTGGACTGTAAGAAGAGTGGCATAGCATGTAGACTGAGGGAATGACTATGTGGCACTTTTCAGACGACATCTAGATACTGCATCTAGTTTTTCTGATATTTTTCTGAAAGGAAAGAAATGGGCAAACTGATGGGAGCTCAGCAGAGGCCTGCCAGGGTAGTGGAGGCTGGAGCACTGACCCTTTGAGAAGAGACTGGAGCAGCTGAGCTGGGCCAGCCTAAAGAAGGGACAGCTTCAGTGCACTTAACAGATCCCCCAGGTTGACACAAGGGTCATCAAGGAGATGGACTCAAGTTCCTCACAGCAGTTCACATAAGGAGGAAGAAAGGCAAGAAACAACAGAAGTACATTGAGACAAGAACGTTTCTGACCAGATAAAAGAAGAAACTTTTATCTTGTGAGGACAATGAGGTAGATGAGCAGGTTACTCTGAAAACTGTACTGTCTCTGTCCTTGGAGGATTTAAAGTCACAACTAGACTATGCCATGAACAGCCTGGTCTCATCTCAAATCTGGCCCTGATTTGGGCTGTGAGAGTCTAGAGACCTGACGAGGTCCCTGCCAGCCTTATTTATTTTTTGGAACCACAGAAAACAAAGCTTTATGTTGGAAATATGCTGTATTGTGAAATAAAGAAAAATGACACAGGGAACAGAGTGTCACTGGTGCTTAAAGACAGAATACACAAGACTAGAAATAGGATAAATGACATGCATAAATTGTTATTTTCATAGCATTAGAGAGAAATGAATATAGATAATTATGTTTAGAATTTTGTAATATATATGAAGTACTCAGCACTCGCCCAAAGAAATACTGCATATTTTCTCGTGTAAAATGTGCTCTGTGATTGCAGAAAATTATCTTCCTTTCAATTTCAGTTCAAAGTTATACATTGTACTCCCATATGGAAATGTGCTCAGTGTTGAAGGCGTTGTAAGAGTATGTAATTTCTAAAACATACTCTGGTTTTTTTTCTGGCACAGGTGCTGAACTTTAATTGTTTTTCCTCTGTCCTTTTCAGTTATCTAATTTTTGTAAATGAAATTTGAGCTACATGACTGTCTGAAGACCAGTGGGCCACAACAGATTTGGCCCTAAAAAAACCCACAGTAGTTTATTGCATAAGAAACTGTGTCATTTTAACATGGAGGAGAAAATAGCTTGGCAGGATACTGAGATTGATTGATCCTGGAAAGATTTTGGGTTTTCTTGTGAACAGTTGGATTGGTAAAACAGACAGATGGGTTGTTACTGCAAAGAGTTGGTGTGTTGCTAGGGAGACTTGGAATGGTATACCAGGCAGGTGACAAATTTGTGAGTTGGTGTTCAGAATAGATGTTGCATTATTTACATACATACATACATACATACATACATATATATATATGAGGACAACGGTCACATATATATATATATGTCTATTGCTAATGTAGCTCTCAGTACTGTAATCACATCCACATTTTCACTACATCTGGAATGTAAAAGCCACATTAATAAATGCACCTTTTGAAAAAAAAAGCCAGACATACGTAGAGTTCAGAAGACAAAATTATATAAGCACACCAGGAACTGCACCGATTCCAGCATGTACTGAAATCACATTTGACTCCTATTATGAAAATTACTGTCTTAATTGTAATTTAAAGTAGTATAACTCTCAGGCTTTATGTGAATTTATTTCAATATGGTAGAGCTCCACAACCAAGGCACAAAGACTAATTATTTCATTTTATGTAGCACAGCAAAAGGCAAATTTTGGCTAAGGGTGGTAATTCTTCCATGATAACAAAAAATAAAAACAAGACTTAAATTACCTTCCATCACACCTCCTTTCTACCCTGGCTTAACTTTGCTCTCAATTTTAGCTTCTCCCCTCTCAGTGGCACAGGGTGACAGGGAATGCAGGCTGTGATCAGTTCATCACACATTGCTGCTGCTCCTTTCTCCTCAGTGGAAATACTCCTCACACTCTTCCCTTCTTCCAACATGGTGTCTCTTCCACTGAAGACAGACCTCCATGAACTTTTCCAGCTAGTGTACTCCCCATGGGCTGCAGTTCTTCATGAACTATTCCAGCATGGGTCCCTCCATGGGGTGCAGTCCTTCAGAAATAGACTGCTCCAGACCTATAGTTCCCCCATGGGGTCACAAGTCCTGCCAGGAAACCTGCTACCTGCTCCAGCATGAGGTCCTCTATCTGCGAGTCCACAGGTCATGATACGAGCCTGCTCCAGCACAGGCTTCCCACAGGGTCACAGATTCCTTTGGACACCCACCTGCTCTGACATGAGGTCCTCCAGCGGCTACATATGAATATCTGCTCCATGATGGACCTCCATGGGCTGCAGAGGAACAGCTTTCTCACCATGGTCTTCACCATGAGCTGCAGAGGAAACTGCTGTGGCACCTGAAGCATCTCCTCCCCTTCCTTCCTTCTTGACCTTGGTATCTGCAGGACTGTTTCTCTCATGCATTCTTACTTTCCTTTCCAGATACTGCTATTCAACAGTTTTTTTCCCCTCCTTTCTCAAATGTGTTACCAATACCACCATCACTGATGGTGATATTCACAGCCTTGGCCAGTGGTGGGTCCATCTTGGAGCCAGCTGTTGGACATGGGGGAAGCTTCTGGCAGCTTCTCACAGAGGCCCACTGCTATAGTCATTCCTGCTGCTACCAAAACCTTGCCACTCAAACCCAACACACCACTTTCTAATAAAAAGTGTTCTAATAAAAAGTTCATTTAAAAAAATCTATTTAATAGCCACAGTTAAGGTTTTTCTAGCCTACCATAACACTAACTAAACAAAGAATAATTCACTAAGTCTATATGTAGCTAAACATTCCTCAGTACTACAGCTAGTTTATACCATTATGACTTGGCTGTTCAATAACTAGCTCCTCGCAAATTACGTATGCTGACTTATCTGTATTAAAGAACATTGTGCATTTAAATATTTGCATAATGAATGAGTAAAATGGCCCACACACACTGCCAGATGATGTATTTTTACAGAAAAAAAGTCTCACACTTCTAACAATTTACAGAATATATTGACATTTCAGACACTTATCCTGCCTTTTATTTAAAAGATTTTGCATCTTTTAATCTTCTTAATCTTAGATTTTCTGCTAGACAGCACATTAAGTCAAAAGAAGAGGTCAATCTAGAATATTTTTGGGTTAATATAATGTATTACCTTCCCTGCCCCTGACTAACTTCATGGAAAACCTATAAATTCACACACTTCATTAAGTATAATTGATTCTAACTTTTTAGACTATCCTGTGCACTCAGCCTTAAAAATAGCATCAAATTCATTAGTTGCATTAAAAAAAACTCCAGCTTTTGCATTTGCAGAGTTTGATTTTTAATATAAATCAGGTTTTTTCTCTATGTAGTGATGAAATACTGAGAATAGAATATTACCTGTTCATTCTAGAGACATGATGCCATATACATATATGCATAATAAAGTCCCAGCAATAGGGAATTGAAAAGTTACCTGTTTTTTCTAACAGTTTCAATAGAATTTTTTTTAGTTTCCCTTTGGAAATTTCCATTAAATACAAAAAGAGTATATTTTAAGCCATTTAAATATTACTGTCTTTACTACTATTAGAAAAGTGTTGAGTAATTAGACTATGTATATGCAAAATACAGTGCATTGCTGCATTTTCTTACAATTCATACCAAACTGGCATGGTAAGATCATTAGGCTTTTTAACAAATTTTAGTTAATATCAGAAGCATATTCAGTAGTCATACACATGGCATGAAAAAATAAAAAGTTCAAGGAAAAGTTCATAGGACATACACCCTCTACGTATCATCTATAAGTAGAACAGGTGTCATCAGCATGATCAATATTTTTCTCAATATATATTTTATCAACCTAGGAAAGAATTAATAAAAATACTTCATAAAATATTTTTATTTAAAAAAAATTGAAATACTGATGCTCCAATTATGTCATTTCTTGCAGCTGCTGAGGAAAGGATCTGCAGATTTTGGGTTTGGACTAAAGGGGGGATAAAAAAATCTCCTTCTAAGAACAGATCCAGAAAATTGTTCCTTCTTATTTGACTACTCTTTAAAGAGACTGAGCTAAGTCAATGTGTAGAAAAAAATAGAAGCAGATGGAAGAATACTCTCAGAAACCATTTACCCAGTTTCTAGTGGGTTCCCATCTGCCCTAAGTTCTTTTACCTTGTTATAAAAAAAAAGGGAACAGAACAGAAAATTAAAACCAAAAAGCCCTCTTAAAGTTGACTTTGAAAGCTGGCATCAAATGAGTCAGTTATTCCTTTTCATCTAACCAAAACAAAATTTGTTTTTGTGAGTTGTTGCGCTTTCCAATTTCTGTGTACACAGGCTACAGTTCTTGAAAATTCGGTTATTTTCATTGTTTTCATGGACACAGATTTCAAACCCTGTTTCATTTTTTTATGTTAGGAGATATTTCAATAATTATGCCTATCAGGTTCAGTTTTCCTAGTCACTCAGACAGTTCTAAACCTTAGCAATGGACAAGCAGAAAAAATGTATGTTGGGATAAATACACTAGAATTTCACAACAAGCACATTTGATTTTTGATGCTTGTTTTCTGTGTGATTATGAGAAGCTGGCACTTATCTAAGTTGCAGTATGAGCTACTAACAGATCCCAATCTTCTGCTACTGAAATAAGAGCTGCTGCTGAAAGTAGGTCATACAGGAATAAATATGGGTCTGGAAATATTCTATTTTTGAACAATAGACATAAACTGATATTTTGTCCTGCCAGCACTGGTTCTGATATTGCTGAAATATTTTTTCAATGATGACCCTTTCTCATTTGCATGCCAGTATTTATGGTGATATTATGTAGACATATCATGAGAAACAGCCCTTCCTGTAGTCTGTTGATGACTTGAGGGACTGGAGCATTTGGCATTTAAGGAGAAACCAAGAGAGCTGTGACTGCACAGTATCAAGAAAAGAAGACCCAGGAAGGCATTATCCTTGTGTATTAATACCCCGTTGGGAAAACCAGAAAAAAAACAGCCAGGCTCTTCTCATCAGTGCTCAGTAACAGGGTAAGAGGCAGTGGACATAAACTGAAAGAGAGGAAATTCTGGCCAAGTGTAAGAAAACACTTTTCTAATACAAGCTAGCACTAGAACAGGCTACCTAGAGTTCTGGAGCCTCCATACTTAGTCAACATATGACTGGACACAGCCCTGAGAAACTTGCCCTATCTGCCCCTGCTCTGAGCATAGAGTTCGATGAGAAGATCTCTAGAGATGCCTCCAGCCTCAGCTATCCTATGTGATTCAAGATATAAGATAGAGAGGGGACACTGATCGCAGCTGTAAGCCAAACTGACATTCTAATCCTCTTCTGCAGTATGGCCTTAGTAATTTTACTAATATTTTTTGTCTTTGTCAAATGATAAAAAAAGTTACTTTTAAATCAGGTGAATTAGATGATCTTATTTCCCACTGAGGAGGTTAAAAAGTAAGCATTGAGTTTCTACAGGGTCTTCAGACCCTGGGTTTCTACAGAATTTCAAAAACACTCTTATAAGTTAAAATTACATTGGTCATTGATTTTTAAAAGAAAATTATTACTTAACTTTATGAAGAAATTAAAGGGAAATTTTGTTTTCCAGGCCATAATGTGCTAGACAGAACAATGTCTTGCATGGCATCTTAATTGCAAACATTGTTTAAGAATATGGCAATATTTTATTTTAGTGGGAAAAAGAGATTAATACTCAGCCTAATATATAATGTCTGAAGTATTTTGATTAGAAAAATTAGAAACTTGAAATATATACAGTGCAGTTTTTGAGATCTGTGGAATTTCTTGCCAAAATTTTGAAGAGGATATTCAATAAATGGTACATGGGAGAGAAAAGCAACCCACATACAAGAACAGAAGAGAAGAAATATGGTGTCTCAACAGCACTACATCAGAACAAGGCCATATGTATAATTTGGAACTCAACCACTCCCGTTTCTGAAGACTTGTCCTACGTTAACGTGGCAAAACTTTTGTGCTAGCCAATGTACTACTTAATACTATTATCCCATGGAGCATTAGACCAAGTCTCGCTGATTTAGGATCATTCAGGATAGCACACCATTTTGAGAACAATAGTGTTATTAGCAACACAATAACATAACATTTTTTGCTACAACATATTTTCAAGAATGGAGGTATTGTTACCCCTATTACTGTTGCATTTTAAAATTTCTGCCTAATGTACTTTATGTATGTATTTTTGGTGGCAAAAAGCTTAAATTGCTGTTTCACATATAGTATTGGCATTGTATAAAAATAGGTATTTATAATCTAAACTGTGTTTCTAATGGTAGAACTATATGCAGTTGGCTGCAAATGACATTACATTTTTAATTTATCCTGACAGTATTTTAAAAGCTGCATTTGACACAACTTTTCTGAATTTGTATTTGAGATATTTGATTTTCATCATAGCTTTTTACAAGAATAGATGGCAATGTCGCCAGTGTTAGTTGCTTCCTGGAAATGGAATTTAACATTTCTGATTTGATGGCCTTGTTTTTTACTGTAGTCAAATTAACTATTATATTTAACAATTATTCCTTTTACAAGTTATATTCAAATCAGGCATGAAACATGATGTTTACATACAGCTGTATAGTATGTAAAAATGCATATCATCCAAAAGAGTGACTTATACTGATTAGAAGTGCCAAACAGCTGTTTAGGTAAAAGCTTGACTCAAGGTCCTCTGAAACAAACGGAAAGATTTTCATTGATTTCACTTCTTTCTGGATCAGGCCCAAAAATGCAGATTTTGTAGCTGAGAGAGACAGCATTCACTAAACTGGGTATTATTTTACCAGGGAAAAGAAGATGCCCAGTGGAAAAAACTTCTCAATAAGGAAAAAGAAAACACCATCCAAACAAAGATATGTAATTCTGGGTTTTTTTTTCCAATCATATTTACACAACAGGTAGAAAATAAAGTAAGTTAACGTAATTATTTAATGCTGTAGTTTAAATGGCTCAATCAAACCATGTCAGAAAACAAGTTTCCCTTAAAACATTGAGCATCCATGAGTTTTTACAATATTTCAGGGGAAAAAAAAGATATGACTGAAATAACATGATATTTTGAAAGATAAATCTCCTTTTACATAATTTTTCATAAGTTGATCCATTTATCATTAAAAATACATAATACATACTGGAACCGAAACTGAAAAACTTTTAATTATAAACTTAATGAGGCAGATGAAAAAGAATATATGAATAGTTGCAATATTAGCATTTTTGGGTCTTTCCTTTCACCACACACTCACATACAATTGTACAAACACTTTTTTTTTGTACAAATTGTACAAAAAATTTGTCAAACACAAACTATATCCTCAAAAGAAGCTATGAAAATTTTGCTCTATACTTATTCATTCTTGTTCAACAAATTACTGATAGCAAAACTGAACAATAAAAAAAAAAAGCTTGTAGAACAGTGTTTTTGTAAGAAATAAAGTCTATACACTAGTATTCCTTACTACTATTCAGAAGACTTCACAACTCTCCAAACTCTTCTATTTGATCTTTGACTTGGCCGACATGTAAATTTGTCCCAGTTCATTGCCCTGCTATGGTTATGTCCAGAATATAATCTCCTACATGGAGGTGTTTGAAGTTTGTTATCTAAGCTAGCATTCAGTTCATTCAAAGTCATTCAATTTATGACTTTCAGCCCCCGCTAGGAACAAAGGAAGTGTTACTGTTGAGCTTCAGTCTGCCAGATAGCCGGACTATTTTTTATAGTAATGTCACTTAAATAAGAGTGTTGCTCTCTGAATAGCAGCTAACTATGTGCATATTCTTTCACTAGAATCTTACTTATGTGGTTATGACAGGCAGCAGTTACCAGAGTACAGAAAGGCACAGAAAAGTGAGACACTCCCCTGCCTTCCCGTGGATTCTTCTTTGAACAAAGAAGAGGATGAAGATAAAGCTCCATGATATTGTTTCTTTACAAGCACAGCTGTTTGCAGAAATTCACCATCTTATCATCCATTGGTCGCCAGCAAAACCTTTATGCTTTATACTTGATATTCTTTAATTTGTGTGCTCAGTTTTTCAACCAGTCTGAATGATTTGCACTTGTCTTGAGAATTGTATGGATTAAAATCATCGTCATCATGGCTAAGCTTCGCGAATGAAGATGTGGGAAGGACTCTACCCATGCTTGCTACAAGCACGCTGATGGCTAAAAAGGCCAATGTGGGATAGACAAGTCCTGGAACAAAAGGCACAGCTAAAAGTCTCCTCAGGTGGTATTGATGAGGTGCGGTTCTTTCTGTGTTGTCTTTTCTCCTCAAGGCTAATTCTACGTGAGTTCTCAAAGAAGTCAGCAGCGTTATAGATAGCATGTCTCCATGATTCCTGATTTGAGGCCAAAGTGGACCACTGATGGTGGTCAATATGGCCAAGACTGAGGTGTTGTTTCAAGGAGTCCTTGTATCTCCTCTTGGGGGCTCCTCATTGCGGCAGCCAGTGGTGAGTTCACCACAGAGCACAATCTTAGGGAGCCGGTGATCCTCCATCCTGGAAACGTGCCCTGCCCAGCGCAGGTGCGTTTTCAACAGCATGGCCTCAACACTGGTGACCTCTGCCCGTTCAAGGATGGTAACATTAGACATGTAATCAGTCCAGTGGATGCTTAGGATTGTATGGAGGCAGCACTAATGGAAATGTTCGAGAAGTCATAAATGATAGCGGTATGGACTAAAATAATATTAAAGAATCAGACTTGTCAAAGGCAAAGTTTTTCTTTTCCTCAGAGCTAGCCACGTTACAAGAAAACTTACTTGATAAAAAGTTAGAATTTCATCTAAGCCAGAGATTTACTTCACTATATCCTGGTGGTCATGGTAGAAATTTATGACAGTTCCAGGATTCCTTAGAAATCCATATGAACTAATTTTCAGACATAGTCTTTTACTTGGTGAAAGATTTTGAAATATGTTTGCTTTGTCAGAAAGGAATTTATTTGAAACACATCAGCTTGCACATGGTACTAAGGCTATCTGCCAAGTATCATTCATTATTACTAAAGATTATTTTCATCAGGAAAGAGCACATAATGATGCAGCATTTACAGAAAGATGTTTGTCTTGTTTTTGTGTTAAACAAGCTGATGTTTATCAGTATTTTTAAAGGAGTATAAGAAAATCTGCAGGCTACTGATATAAAGCGGTATGAAAATGAAAATTCTTAAGAAAGGCACAGTAGTAACTTTTGTATTATCCATGAACTTAAGCAATGAGTGGGCTTTCTTTAACTGGAGACTCATTGTAGGACACTACCCTCTTTATTGTACACAAACTGCAATATGTAGACAAAATGTTGCTTAAAAAAGTGACTGTAATTAAGCTATTGTTTCTGTCACAGAAAACATGGCTGATAACTGCGTTGGAATGCATTAAAAGCGCTTGCAACTGAGCCATTGAATCTGTCATGGGAAACATGGCCAACAACTAACCCAGAATGCATTATTAAACTATACTCTCTTATCAGTTTCAATATTATCCCAAATTTACTAACTTGACCAAGTTTGAAGTGGCAAGTTAGGGAGTGGGTTTGCAGCATGTTAATTATTCACTGTGTTATTACCCATATGAAAAGTCTTTTTCTCAGTGTTATGAGTGGAACAGGGATAAGCCACATCTTTTTTGTCTTAGGATAACAAGAGCAGACTGGAGCAAGTTCTAGACCAGTTCTAGGTTATCCTCAATCTTATGTATATAGCATAACATTAAAAACAAAACAAAAACCAAAGAAAACCACAAAAAAAAAGAAAAAAGAAAATATATCAAGAATATAATCAAACAAAACAAGAAATCAAGGCCAGCTTCACCAAACCCAGCCTTTCTGTCTTAACAGTGTTTTCAAGGACAACAATATCTGCACTACCAGTCTGCAGATAGTTCAATAACTAATTTAACTTCCAACTTTCTATCTCTAATGATGCATCAATTGCATTGCATTTAACTTTGGGAAATGCAAAGTTTTTCCACATCCATGATATACATGCAATGCACTTATTTTACTGTTGCAGTGGGCAGGAATACAAGACAAAAAAAGGTGTATAGAGAGATAGAAACTTTATTAACTATATATAGTATAATACACTTTATATACGTATGCAAATGAGGTAACAACTCAAAAAGGAACCAGCAAAACCAGACAAAAAAATCGAATTCACAACACTTATAAATCAAAACAATACCTCCCGAGGCTGGCTTGCAGCAGGAAAGAGCCCAGGGAAGCCACAAGGGCTCTCCCGGGCTGGGGGTGCCACGGGAGGGGCTGAGGCTCCCGGGAACTGGGTAAGGGTTTAAGGTTTAATTTTTTTTTTCTCAAACCGGGAAACAGCTGCAGACAGAGTCCTCCCGGGGGGGGCAGGGATGGTGGTTGACATCCTCAGAGGCTGTGGACTGAAGCAGAAGTGACGTCTGCAGTGACCACACCAAGAGGCAGCAGACATCCACTCGGTGTCCCCGGTGAGTCCGAAGTGGCTCCGACTCACGACCGTCGAAAACTCACCTCCTCTCCCCGGCTCCGCTCCGCCCCTGCTCCGTTCGCGCGCGCGGGAAAACCACTCCGGCTCCGACCACGTCTCCGCTCTTACGGGCCGGCCCGGCTCCCTGCCCGCACTGCAGCAGCGGCAGGAACGCCCAGGAACCCTCCTGCCTTGGGTATGTTCTGTCCCCCTGCGCTCTGCGGCACCGGAGCCCTCCCTCCCCAGAGCAGTGGCAGCGGGACCGGGGGAAGGCGGCAGTGGGACCCCGTCCGGGGAGCTGCCTTACGCAAGGGAAAGGTTTTAGTAAGAACGTGGTACTACAACCATAGCATTTACTGCAGATGGTCTAACAAAGCTTAGGCTTGTTAAGGAAAAAGCAGCATGATTCATGAAGTTCAGATGCAATCTTTTCAAACATCTGTGGAGGTTTTTGTCTCTCTCATTAGCTTGTTTTTTTTCTAGGCCATCATGATGATCAGAGTCAAATGCTTGAGCAAACCGGTTACTCTTGATTTATTTCATTTATTGAAAACATAATATTTTGGTTTAAAGGGTGATACACATTTATGAAGTTATTTATCCATAATGGTGTAACTGTTAAGCAGCCTCCAAAAATCTTTATTATTCTTGGGGGACACAAAACAAAAAAACTATCTGACCTTTTTAAAATTACAGTCTGTCTGTTGCTGTCAAAATCCCAACAATTTCAAATAGGAAGAAACTGAAAAACCAGTCAGGGTATCATAAATCTTAGTATATAGATGTTTGGAGTTTTTTCATAAAAAAGTAAACCACTTCAAAATGCAAGAGCTGATTTTATTGGTTTCTGTCAAACAGTATACTGAAGTAAATGTTAGCTATAGGCAAACTCCTATGCCCCTGTAATAAAAGTCGATTTTATCCTTAAATACGTACATAAAGTATTTAATGAAGAGAGGAGAATGGCATGTGTGGAATAGAGAATGGAGAAATGCACTGTAAATTGAGTGGATACCTCTCCTTTTTAAGCAAAGATCGTGAAATAAGGTAGTGCTTATTTCTCCCTTAACTGGAATGTACCACCAGCTTCATGTACAACACAGCAACATGTTTTTCATTTCTTCCATTTATAGTCCCTCCCTTGATCTGAAGAGAACTGTGTTTGAACACAATATACAATATTTTCTTACAATATTTTCTTTAATACATACTTTATTGGACAGATTCCTAGAAGCAAACCGGAGAGACAAGACTGTCAGTTTCAAAATGCCACATGTAATTTAACAAGTTGATAGTTGTTTGGGATACTGGATACTGGCCAGTGAACATTGTGTATATCTGCATTTGGCATAGGGGCAGGAGGTAATGAACAGAAGATTTCAACACTGTGAGGGTGGGTTTTAACATTTAATGGTTTGTAAATGTTCTAGAATTTGTTTATTTTTGGCATAGTGACTTTAGTTTGTCTAGTGAGATTTATCTGGTTTTATGGTTAGAGGATCAGTAAAAAGCTTTATATCACTGTAGCTAGAGTTAACTTCATAAGAGTTGTGCATTCCCAGAATGTTCATGTACATATATTTATGGTACCTTTTCTGCTTTGATTTCAAGGCAGGATTCCCAAAGCTAAAAGAAATACTGTCTTGGCAAATTGCATAGGGAAAGGAATCTTTTTGTCTGACTTGTAAATGACTTCTCTCAAATGTGAGTCCATAATAGTTTTCTAAAATAAATTGCATTTATAAAACCTAATCTATTTCTTGGGTGTAATTTTTACTTATGTGAGGTCTTTCTCAGGTTCTGAATTGAAGTTGCTTTCCATTTAGCTTTATTTTGTTTACAAACATGATTAATAGGAACTAGAGCATGTGAGTTAAAGACCTTTTTCTACTTAGAGAAACTATTATAAAAATATTATTGTCCTGACATTCATATACTAAAATAAAACCAGATAAGATATTATATCAGAACTTTTTAGAAGCACAGTCCAAAGGTAAGCTATATAAATCACTTGCAATTTTATCTCTTCTGTAAATTGTAGTCATTCTGATTCATGTGAATAATATTTATATACTATCACAAAAATATATATATTTTGACTATACAAGCACAAGAATCAACGTTCATTTCTTGAAAGACAAATGTAAACTATGAAATCTTTGGAGTTTATCACAGTATTTTTTAGCTTTGGTGATGGTAAAAAAAAATATTTCAACTTCAGAAATAGATTTATTAAAAAAATTAAAGAGCAGCTTTGGGGTGATTTTACCTGATTAAACCATTTAAAATTATTACAGAATGTTTGCACACAAGAACCTTTTCCATTATACCCCACAGTCCCTGAAGTCATTCTCAGACTGTCTGTACTTCTCCCTACTGTGCAGAGAGCAGATACCAAGACCAGTTGTGGAAAAATCAGCTCCTGTACTTGTAGCTTGGAATGTTGTGCATATCATTTAACCTGCTTCTCTGGCATGCTTTGTTACAAAGAACTTTACACAGACTTGCTAAATGTATTGCAGAAAGAATTATGATTTTTATGTGCATATATATTTTTTTGTATCATGCCACTGGGGTTTTTATCTTGTTATACTGCATGTGCCAAATTACACTGCAGTAATTCCACAGTTATGCTAGTGAGTTCAATAGAGGCAATCCAGATTTACAATGGGATGACTGATTGGAATCTGTGTAATGACTCCTTTCCTGAAAAGCTCTTAGTTTGAGGCAAGATTCAATACTAACTTATACTGAGATGGAAACTAAGCAAATATGATAAATACTACCTTTATTTCCTCCTGTATATAGACCGACCATACAATAGTTTCCTGTAGAAGATTATTTCTTACAAATAAAATTCTTGAACTATATTAAATCTGTCATTTTCTATTATTTATGTGAATTATCTGTCACCAATAGAGAAAAAGGAGGGCTACAATTTTCTTTAATTCTTCTTCATGTCCTTAAGCACAAAAAAATACAAGATTTCTGTTAGGGTGTGGGTTTTGGTAGCCCTCCCCTTATTAGAAGCATTATATATAAACACAATATAAACAGAATAGAACCTTTTTTTTTTTTCATGAACTTGAAAGACATTTCAAGAAATTAAAATCATGGTTCCTGTTGTCTAGAACAAGTCACTGATTTAAAATTAATATTGATTTGTGTTACTTAATATTCATGGGAAACCTTTCAAAGTTTTCTGTTAGTAAATTAAGACTGCTATTGATCTTACCAAAGACAACATGAATGCAATTAAAATTACATACCCCTGTTTAGGGATGAAAATAAAGATATTTTACGTGGATACGCATTCATACCAAACTAGTTTTTATTATAAGAGCAGCATAAATAATATCTAACATATAAGATGTATAGATACGTGTATCTTAACAATATATTTTTTGACACAGCAAGTGCTATGGAAATTAAAGACAATCTTCTTAACTCTGAAAAGAAAAACTCTGTTATCCACATGAATTCTCAGTGTGTATTAATAAGCCAGTATCATCTCTGCCTTGAGTTAATGTAAAGTTGTAGAAAATATATTTTTGTTACTGAGGAAAAGTGGAAGATTTATCTCACTGCCTTGAACACTTACACTTCCTTATGGTGCTCACTTATTCTTCTTAATGGGGATTTAGACAATGTCTTTTACCAAACCATTGGCTCAATTCTAAGCAAGCCCATTCTATTTGTCAAGCTCCAAACCAAAGCAGTCCAGTAATGATAACAATGCATAAAGGGATATTGCTATATGAGTTTTGCATGCAAATCAGACACTGCATTGTATGAGAAATCCACATAGCAAAACAAATTATGGTTATGGACCTCTGAAGACACTTTCTAGAATGTGAATGATATCTGTGAACAGGCACACCAAACAGCATCTGCAAGAAATAAGTTTCTTACACTTAAAATGTGATGTGCACAAAGAAACTATTGAATCTGGTTTGCTGCTGTACAGTATCAGAGATGCTGAAACTCAGTCACACAAAGCTACTGTTTACATGAAGGTAAACAAACGAGACAATTTTCCTCATCTAAATAAGTGCATTTATTCTATCAAGATAATGGCATTGACTATGACTGCTAAAGATCAGGGTGATTCAGAGAGAATCTTCTGAAAGAAAGATTTCACCTTGAAAAATGAACACATGTGCAAACTACCAAAAGCAATAGGGGAAGGAGGAGAGAGTTTTATGCCTCACAGATGAAGATTTTAACAAGTATGTGATGACACAAAGAGGCATTTGAGCCATATAAATAAAGATGAATGACCAGAAGACATCTTGGATATGGAAGTGTTAAACTAAACCTGGGGTGGAAGATTAAAATCTTCCTGGAGGCATTCAAAGAATATTTCTAGCTCTTCCAGGTAGAACACGGTTGGAGGTGCAGTCTGTCGAGAAAGAGGGTGCAGAACTCCAAACAGACATGCATTAAGAAAAACAACAGTAGGTTCTTTGAAAGATTAAACAGAAGAGCTTTTTGATTTTAAGATTAAAGAATTTCACAATGATTAGCACTGTCACTGGAAGAGGTAGATACTCTATATACCCATCTCCTATTTTACTTATGTATCCATTTGCTACAGAACCAAAGCACTCACGTAAACAGATCAAGCATTTTCTGTATGTTTCTTTAGCAGTGTCAGTTTTACATGTGTTGTTGGTTTGGAATGTTGTGAATAAATGCTTTCCTCCAAATTTCATGAGTCAGATTTGAAACTTGATAAGTTTCCTCCAAACCTAATATGAGTCATTCCTTACCAGAAGAATGCCTTGACAAATGTCCTTCTGCCTTATCACAGTCTACAAATTAGCAAGTAAGTGTAGAGAAAGGGTGAGCAATCATCAAGCTACTCACTGAGACTAGCCTTCTAAAGCATGGTCAATGCTGAAATGAGATCAGTTGCTTAGATCTTTGTCAAGTCAGGTCATGAAAGACTCCAAAGATGGTTTCTTCAGAGTCTCTGGGCAACATATTCCAAAAGTTAATTGAAATGCAATGCAACAAAAGTAAAAAATCTGTTACTCGACTTAAAACACATGGCGGTTAGTATATTTTAGGGACTAACATGACATTCCAACTGGTATATAGTTCCCAAAGTCATTCCCCGTACCTTAAGCATTTCTTGAGATTTTCACTGTGTTAATAACTCGCATTAGAGGTTCAGAGAATTCTCAGATGCTCTTTTAATATTCTTCAGTGTACATTATATGGACAAGTGAGTTTGTAAATTTTAGTCATGATGTCTTTCACTTCTTTGCTAGAGCATCATATTGAATCTATACTTCTCTGTGTTTAATTCAGATGCTTGGAAACATTTATCAAACAGTTTGGAAATGTTTTCAATATCTAGTAGTGAATATACGTGACCTGTGATGTTACTTGTTCTTGAAACTTATTTAAAATTCTTAGCTTTGTTAACTCTTTTTTCCAAATGATTATGTGCATTTTAAATACATAATTTATAAATCCATGAATTTTTGCATCTCATTTTCATTAAATAATTTTTAATTTTTTTGGCTTAGTGTATCAACACCAATTGCCTCTTAAAGCATATATATACACACACACCAGACATTTTCTGCGTATTTAAATATCTATGAGTATATATACATACATATAAAATACACGTAAATGCAAAGATAAAAAAACGTAAATGGTGCAATCATATCTAGTGCCTCAACATCAAATTCCTACAGACCTCCATTTCTGTTGACTACAACCTTGCAGATCACTTGACATCAAGTAATTTTTTTATGAAGAGAAAGTCTCTAGCAGATGAAGTGAATGTTGTTCAACAACTTCATCACTAGCACAGTGAGGAAATAAAGACTAAAGAAATACAGCTACAACATGGCAGAGTCATTTGGTACAGTGATACAAAATGTGCACAAATAAGAAAAGTAAGAAAAAGTATAAGAGAGGAATAGTAGATTAGCAACAATAAAAAATATAGATAATATTAAAGACATGTAGAAAAATTGTTTTCTGGATTAGAAATTTTATTGTGTTTTAAGGAGGATTTTTAGATCTTCAGAGGGAAGTCTCAATTATAAACATAATTTTAAATACAGAGGAATTCAGTCACATTTTTGGCAATTTTTTTTTTAATCCTAGTAATACATCTTAATTTATATCAAATAGTGAGATATGATAATCTTACTTCAGTCAAAACAAAGCAAATGTTAAAATGATTTTCCAGTTAGCACTCTAGATCTTCTTGCTGAATTTTGCGCCCTTGTGAGGCCCAAGGTAATATCTGTTCTCATACCTTCAATATTTGCTGATCTCATAGCTTATTTAGCCTAACTAAAGTTCAACTGATCTAAGCTAACTCATAGTTTTGTGAAAAATAATAAGTAAAATTCATATTTTATAACAGCCTATTAAAACAATTAGAATTAAATGATCATCTTACATATATGTAAACACGTACACATTCTCAACTACCATATTTATCTATATCCAGCATATGGATCAAGATCCTAATCAGTTTGGACTAAGCAATTGCAAATTTTATATCAACGATTAACTTTTTGATGCCTGCCAAAAAGTTCACTACTAAAATGGCCTTGTTGAATGCAAGACATTCTTTAAGAAATTATTCATTTCATACCTAGTATACCATTCTACAAAGAATGTCCTCAGTAACTCATGTAGAATAGCATATACAGAATGGATAGATTCTCAAGGAGCAGGTTTTCTTTAGACATTAGGATTTCTTAGAGGACTATAGCACTTACTGTTTTGATAATCACAAGTTTCTTTCTTTTGGCATTTTGATCCTCAATCGTCTGTGAAGTGATGGTGTCTGTGACACAAAGATGCTCTTCTCTCTTTTTGTCATAGCCCAATAGTGTGCCAGATGCAACTACCTACTGTCTGTAAGAAAAATTCTGCCACAATTCAGTTGTATCAAACATGACGTATTACTTTGAACCCACACATATCTCCAGCTTTTGTTTTATCATAGGGTTAAGGAATTGCAAAATATCTGCATATCTGTTTTTGTTTGGGTCTTTTCAAGTTTGGCAACAAAAGATTTTGCATATTGAAGTTATGGAAGTGTGACTGTCTTGACCCAAATCTTCAACTTTCTGACTGATTTAAGCCTTTCAATTTCTTTACTAATCTATTAAATGGGAAATTTCTGTTAGAGACAAGAAAAATTCATTAGAACCAGCCAATATTTTGTAATATATGTCCTGTGTTTCTCAAGTGTATTCATTTCTCCCTCTACCACTTAACCCAAGGCTCTGCTCTTTTTTTGTTTGTCTTTATTTGTGAGAACATTCAAGAGAAACTGTTCACTTTCATCTCCCTCCACATGTTACTAAATTCCTCTATGAATGGTATGATGGGAGCAATGTCTACATTGCTGCTGTGTATCATCAGCAATACTCATTTACCTGAAATTTGTTTCTGTGTTCAGAAGTCTCCTTCTCCTGGCTGATGTTTTCCTATTTCTACAAAGGCAGCTTAAGTTGTTTATTTTCTCTAAAATACAACAAAATTGACTTTTCAATTGTTCTTCTATGTGAAATCCTATTGGGTAAGTTAATCAGTTTCAAGATCACAAACTTGGGCTTTTCATTTATATTCCTTTTCTGCCTGAGTATTCAAGCTCTCACCTTTGATTTAAAACCAGGGAATGAGAAAGACAATCTAAACTCAGTTAAAGCTTGCATGCATACTCTTCTGTATGTGGAGACTGCTTTTCATCTTTGGCCAAAACGTCTTCTCAGGTTATGAAATTCACCTGATCTGAATTGATAATTGGTTAAAAGTTCTTTCCAAAAGTACAGAAATTCCTCCTCCCATGGGTTCTTATAAGTTGGCTTCTTAAAAAAAATATATATTACTTAGCATTGGGTAATGCTTCAATACTTCTAGATATCTATGTATTTACAGTTTGAATAAATAACATTTTTTATTGTGCACTGAGTCTATACTATTATGAGTCTATATATTAATTTCCATTTCCTTAAACTGTCTACTGTCTTACTTGTTGACAGATCAAAGAAGCCAGTTATTTCAGACATCACTCTGCTATTGTGCTAAATTATAAAATGAAAATTAATATCTTACTGACTGATAATAACAAAATAAAACCTAATATATCTTCTCTGTTAATTGCTAAAAAACCTGCGTTGAATACAATATGTTTCTATTGTAATGTTGTAATTCAGGAATTACATTGAAAGAAGGAATTGTGAAACTTTGAAGCAGTAAATGTGGCGATTTGTATTCATTTCTTTATCCTCCTAATGTATAAGTCTACCTTCTATGGAATGTTCTGTTACCCCCATTCCACATTCCAAGTTAGTTTCTCCCTGAATATTGTACAATCCCTTCTCTCTGTAACCCCACCTCCTACTCCTCCCCAAATATCCCTTATATGTTAGGAACCTTCCAGAATCACCCCTTATGTGCTACCTTACCCCCCCTACCCTTAAGACTGCCCCCTGCTACTCGGTCACTAATTGGCTTGAGTAGCAGGCCCCTGGCTTCCCTATGACATCACCCCTTCCTCCATTGGCCCTTTCCCTACTCCTTCCCTTGATCCCTCCTCCCTTTATAACCCCGAACACAGCCAGTTTCCTTGTCTTTGCCGGTTACCCTGCTTCAGTGTTGCAAGGCCTTGGGAGCACGCCAGCTCTCAGGGTCTAATAAACCTTGGTACTTGTAACCCCAAACACTGCCTGCTGCCTTTTCTGTCTGCTGCCTTTTCTGTCTGCTGCCTTTTCTGTCTGCTGCTAGCCTGCACGCCCAGAAGAAAGGTTAGTGAGGGTTGTCACCGCCACTGCCTTGAGAGGACTAACAGGGGCTGGTGCTGCCTTCACCACCCTTAGGTTTTGTGGGTGCACCCTCTGCGATAGGGGGGCTTTCCACCCTTGAACACCCCTCACCTACCGTAGTCGTCACAGCAAGTAAAGATCAGTAGGTTATGTTCTATACCTCTGAAAAATCATAAACAATACTTAAGATTAGTTTGCTTTAGAAATTCCAAAGAGAGATACTGCATGTTTCTCTGTAAGGTAGGTCACCATTTGATGGTTTGGAGAGAAACTTGGAGGGAGGAGGCATTCTTATTTTTCACTAAAAGGGGTCAAGCTTAAAGACATGGTTAGTTATCACTGTACGTATAGACAGTGATGGACTCTAGATTATATATTAATAATTGTAATCAAGAATTCAAAGCCACAACTGCTTATCTCTCAAAATGTCAGCTCGGTTTTCCCCAGCAGTCAAAAAAACAACACAGTGTGAAAAACTATTGAGAATGGAACTGAGAATTAAGTCAGAAGACAACTTTATGATGTTAACAGTAGCTGGTGAATGTATATCTTGAATATTATGTACATCTTTGGCTGCTCCATTTCCAAAAGAAAATCCTTTATCTAGAAAGGTGCAGAGAAATTATCAGGGATGATGAGGCATTCTGTGCAAGTGAATGATAAAAGATTCAATAGACATACTAAATATTCAAGAAATCAGATTTCCTACCTGAAGAGCCCAAGAGTTAATGAAGTCTATACATTACAAGGACATGCAGAGAATGAAAAGGAAATCTCAAGACAGCTAAGAAGGAAGCATTTTTTTTTCTTATCGCTGATGTATACCAAAGACAACAAAACACATCAGATGTTAAAGGAGAGTGTCTATTCCTGGACAATGTGTTTAATCATAATAGCTTAGATGCAGCCTTCAACTTAAAAGACTTTGGACTTTTGATTACCAGAAGCTGAGCAATACAATAGGATTACTTTTACCTTAACTAAACCATAGGCAACTTAACTTGTTTACACTCAGAATCATCATACCAGTGGGGTGGTCTTATTGTCAGACCAATCAAGATATTCTCAAATATTAATGACAGAATGTTTGATTATCCTAGTTTGGCCTGAATTTCTACTTATTCCATTTTTCCGGAACTTGGGCATCTCAGACTAGTTGGAGTGCATGCAGCTCCTTTCCCTAGAAAACTCTTAAGAAATTGTAAACATAACTCAGAAAAGAAAAATAAAATAAGAAGCAAGCATTTCTTCTTGAAGTAGATGTGTCTATATTTTCTAAAGGAATATCTTTATTATATTCAGAAGTAGACAAATATTTTTCCAATAAAGATCTCTAAGCCTTGATATATCCTGCTGGTATAAAAGTATAACGTTCTTTTAACAGGCAAAGCATTCAGTCTTTGCAACCAGCAGCTAATACACATGGAGCAATGCAAAATCTTTAGACTGTAAAAATGTTTAAGATAGCCAAAGGACAGCAATAGTTTGTGGTGGTGTGTTATTTTCCTTATGTTTGTATCTGTGTATTAATCTTATGTAAAGTTCTGTATTTCTCCAGTTATGATGTGTTATAAACAGACTGTCCCAGTCTTCCCCCTTATTCTTTTAGCTAGTTTCTCCCTGGTTCAGGCCACTCCCACAAATTGTACTTTTCCCTAGACCCCTCCTATCCCTACACCAAATATGTACCCCTGCTCCTCCCCTTGTTCTGGAACCTTCCCTGCCAATCATCCTTACTTGACACCCCATAGACTTGAGTAGCAGGCCTCTGGCACCTACTCCTGTCTGTCATCCCTAAACCCCACCTCTCCTGTACCCCTATTGATCTATACCCTCTCTCCGCCCCTCAGCCCTGCCCTCTATAAAACCCCATGCCCTGAGCCAGTCAGGGCTCACTCTCAGTTGGTTGCTCTGGGGTTTGGACGCCCAATAAACTGTTCCTCTGTTTTCACCCCAACAAGAGTGAGTCGAGGCCTGCCCTTTTACCCTTGGACGGATACTGCGCTTGTATCATCTGGACAAGGACTCCTAGGCAGGGTCAGGCCAACCAGCCCACACACATAGTCCCTGCGCAGGACGTGTGGGTAGGGAGTACCGCTTGTCTAGTGGGGCCTTAGTCGCCTGGTGGCTGATGTTCCTCGGGAAGGACCCTTGTGCCATCGGGTAACCCACACCTGTCCGGTGCCCTTGGCGTGGCAGCTCACGTTAGCCAAGGCTGAAGAAGGTGTCGGGACCACTGCCACCCAGGCCGGCACTGTGGCAATAGTTGCACTGCGTTCATATTGAGACGTTAAAATATGAACACAAGAGACAGATCACATATTACGAAGTAGAGCAAAAAAAAAAAAAAATCAGATCTTTACCAGGGCTCCTTAGAGTGCCAAAGGTGTATTACTTTCTGTGGAAAAACAAAAAAAAAGTGTAACTCATACAATAGATCACAAACAAAATTTTGATTGGGTTTTTTCATTTACTTTGATATTGCAAGCAAGGAAACAAAACATTTGCAAAAGATTTTTTTCTCTCAAGTAAACATGATCTTGGTGGATTTAGTTACTTTGGTGCAATGGTAGAGGATAAAACATGATGCTATTAACAATGGCAAAGCTAGCATTAAGCTTTCATTAAGCAACTACAGACTGCCATAGCACCAGAAACTTCATGAGAAGAAACAGCAAACGGAGAAAATTACCTGCATTCATACACTAATTGAACAATCATTCACTTGAGAATACTTTTCTGGCATAAATTTCAGATAGTCTTATGTAGATTGACCCTTAAGAACTGAAGAACATATGTATCTAATCTTCAAGTTCTCTTCTAGAAATGATCTTGTGATCAGATTATGTTTGATCATATCTCAGTGAAGAATATAAATAAATCTTTAAATGTTGTTATTCTGAAAGGATCTGACGAGTTGTGTAAGGCAGAAGCAATCTGTGCCCAGCCTTTTCTAATAAGACTTAAATCCTATGGTATCTCCAACAGCACCAGGAAGTTCGGACAGTGTTTACATGCTGTCTGATAGAGGGGATGTGACCCATATTTGTATAGACAACTTCTCTGAGGCATCCAAAGCATGGAAAAATACTCATAAATCACACTCATAATTCTAGTGGTAAAACTCCTGAGATCATCTCCATGGGTAGATCAGAGCAGTTGTGATGATTATAGTCCAAAGACCCGAAACTGTCATAATATATAATGGATGAGTCTTTTTTCCTTTTTTTTACCACAAGGATAGAGTGGCCTTGCTGCATGGCTGGATCAGATTCATCCAAATGATCTATTTTTTAGATCAGGCTGAAAGGCTTGTCACTTTAGTAGGGAAGAAAAAGCTTATCTGAGGGCTAAGTTGTGGGTAGAATGTGCTATATTCCCCTCAGCTTTGTCACACTGAAAAGTTAGACTCACGCTTGCAGGATATCATGGAAGAAGTCTGAGCTAGGAAGCACGTAGCAAGAATCTGACAGTTTCCTCAGGAAACCACCATTAGGGCTAAAAAAGCACATGAAGCACTTGAAATTGGAAATGAGTGTGCTTGGGAGATAGTGTTCATCTGAAAAAACAATGAAATTACCCCTGAACCCCATATTTATACCCTATGCACATGCATTAGGAGAAAGGGAATATCTATACCACCTTTTGAGAAGAATGCTTCCTCAGATTTTTTTGTACAGTAACTGAATTTAACAGAAGAGCTGGAAAGTGTTATTTCTGTGTGTTGGAAGGGAAGTTGCTCTGAAACAAAATTAAATTACAGAAACCATTGAATTTCTGTAGCTAAATGAAATTGGACAACACGTCTTGTTTTGATATCACTTAAAAAAGTAGGAATGCTTAATACAATTTGTATTCATGATGGCTATATATTTTCAAATGGCTAAACTCTGGGGAACTCAATGTGAAGCACTTCTACATGGAAGGAAATTGACTTGAAGGGTAGTGCAGAAGGTGAAACATTTTAAAAGAATTATTGGTATGCATATGATATTTGCATTTCCTATTAACCTTCACTTGCACAAGCAGAAAACCTGCTTCAAAATGGTGAAGGGCTCAGTTCAATTTGCCTGTTTATAAAATTTAATTTAACCAAAAACCTGCAAGAGAGCAGAAGCTGAAACAAAGTCTATTGCTGATTGGTTTAATGTGAGGAACCTGAAATTGATGTTGACATTTAGCCAGCCTGGAGCAATCACTACACTGCATCTCTTAATTGGCTACCCAAGCTTCTTTCCTTCTCTCACACAGCAGTAAACTGATGCTTGCAGCTGCAGGAATAGCCTATTGTAAATACTTACATGGCCAAACCAATTCAGCTAACAAAAGACTCCCCATGCTGGATAATCCAGTTAGCCTGTTAAATAACTGTGAGCATCGCAGAAATTCTTGGTAACCTTTTCCATTGTGTGAGAGCATGAAGTATGACATTATTAGCTTAATGTGCATCTTGGAAAATGTATAAGGCATTATGGTACAGTCACACTATTATCTATTAGATTGAGCCAGGTTTATTAACAGTGACAACCATTACAACAATAAAAGGCATGCAAAACCAAATTCAGTTATCAGAACCTTATGGGAGGTTTGCAATCATAATAGATTATTTTTTGCCTAAAAGGTTTATATTTAGAATTTTCCATTAAATAACTGCTTTTGTTGGTTTCATTCAGTCTCTCTGTTAGCACATACAGAAATTCAGTAAAAATCTTTCATTTTATGTAGATTGCCTTTGTTTTATGGCAGCATCTACAGTCTCTGTCAGATAAAATTGGAGGCTGCATTAGAAATTTTGTTATGAAATTATTTTTTCCTTAAAACATAAAAATAAATTCCTTCCTATCTGTAAATTCAAACAAAGATCAGTTTTTTGCATATAGATTGCCAATATAGATACAAAAAATATCTCACAAGAAATCTTGAAAAATTATTAGGTTGGAAACCATCCCTAGACAGAAGTTCAGCTTCAGATTTTCTCCTCTCATTGTCAGTATAGTTCTGTGCTTCCCCTCCAATAACACAGAAAAAATCCAACCAACCATAAAAGCTAAGTAGCTCTTTCCAATGCATGTTTTCTTTACTGGAAAATGAAACTCTAAATAGCTTCGTGATAGCCGCACTAGTAAAAGTCCACAGATGCTTAACTGAATGACTCTTTATTTGAATGTCCACTTACACCAGGTATAAATCATTTGGAGAAAGATTTTTGGTTTAATCAGTGTGTTGTTGTTGTTTTGTTGGGTTTTTTTTTCCCCAGAAACACATGCATTGATTTTTGTAAATCATTACTTGAAATTTTTTGAGTTGTGAAAGTTTAAAAAGTTACATCAGGCAGTGGGATCTAAAGAATTTCAAGTTGTCATAGTAACCATTTTTCTTTGTTCATAATAGGAACTTTTACCACAAAATATTTGAGTTTTACTATTTTAACATGAACTTACTTAATAAATCAAGAAATTAACTTGCTGCATTAAGACCATAAAAAGCAAACTGAATTTTCCTTGTTCCTATCTGTAACTTTTCTTGGCGACACTTTCTGCTCAGAAATTTACATTATTTTGCAACCTCTTAGGGTTCGGAGATTTTAAGCAGATCTGCTTTGCTATTCGGATACCACAACACTTATTCAAGATGGGAAAGGGAGAACCAGAGTTGTTATTAAAACAATTGCCAGCATGCAAATCAAATTAAAATTTCAACTAGCTAAACTCTAGCTACACTCAGCTACATGATAGATCTAAGGAAATAACAATAAGCAGAACTTCCACCTATAGTTCCATAATAAACTGCTTTTGACTGTATTTAATGAAAACCTTGTCCACAATTTGAAAGAAAACAGGAACACTGGCAAAACATAAAGTTTGCAGGCATTGCTGCAGTGGTAACTAAAAAAGGCGGGTTATTTCATTTGGCTGAGACACATTCGTGCATATGTGTCAGTACAGTTAAATGAAAAGGCATACACCTGGGAATTATAAATACAGGGCTCATCTCTAGAAAGTGGAACTGCATTTCAGATATCAGAAGGGAAGACATGGTGATTTTGATAAGTGAGATGAGAAGGGTGAGAACATAATAAAACAATCTAATTTAGTCTGTAGTTAGATTTTGAAATTACTGAAATCCATGTGCCATAGAAAAGTGATATAGACTGTGGCGTTAATTAACGNTTTTTTTCCAGCTTCTTATACAGTCCAGCTGAGCGGACGCCACAAGAGCAAGACTTCCTTGCTTTATTAAGTCTCTGTTCGAGACGCCATTTTCTGCTGTTAATTAACGGACTCTGACGACAGAACACATCAAAGACCTTTATTTTCTCTCTGCATCAGGTTATATAGTACCTTCAAAACAACTCCATATATGGAAGTAGTGAAACAAGTGGTTGAGTTTATCCCACGTGAGGCTTGATTCGCACCTCAGACCTTCTGCCCTCACTGGCAGAGGTCTGGGCATCAGGTTTAACTACAGCATCCCCAGAAACAATTGTTATTGATGGCAGAAATCAAATCCTTGATTTCTCCTTCTGACAATAGACTTCTGAGACAAAGAAGAGAAGACACTAAGAGGGGCTGTGTAGAAAGCTTCATTGTGTAGATAGGCAACCTAGAGCCAGCTATTGAAACAGGAAATTCCATTAAGAAATTTTAGTATTTCTGAATAAGCGTGGTACATTAATAAACCATAATAACTACCTTCAGTATCTCACATATCTCTGTTTGGATGCAAAATTTAAATTGAGGAGGCTTACATTTCTAAAAATGTGGGTTTGATTCACCTGATGTCATGGGCTTGAAGCACAAAGCCCTTGGTAAGAGATTGCTAACAAACAAGATTTCATGCTAGTAAAATAATATTCATTCCTATATTTTTTTAATCTGATAATCTGTGAAAGAAGCTAATGATTCAAATTATGTTGTTTAGTTAGTAAAGCATAATTTAAGATAAACACTTCATGACTGTTTGGATTTTTCTCCCACACTACTTCTTTCTTTGTCAAACTCAACCTCTCCTTTAGTCTTTCTGTAAAGCCTTAGAAAGATAATAGTCTACAAGCGCGACTGAAAGAAAGTCTTGACCTAATGGTTTGGTCCTGCTCCACTCCAAAGTTTAAGCCGTAGGACTTTCATTTATGTAGTTCAACTAAGCAAAACATAGCTCATGAGTTTCAAAGGCCTTGACATTTTATTACATTACATTATCAATTTCAAACCAGATCAACTCTTCTCAAGCCAAAAAGTGTCTAGGATAATTTTTCCCGAGATATTTGGGATATTAAAAATATTCACCATTCCCTTGTATTCTTTTGAAAATAATTCCAATAGTGGAAAACAATAATCCTCACACATACTGTTTATTTTGAATAGTCTGTCTAAATTGAAATATATTTCCTTTAAATGTGAGATTTTAGGTATTTAAGACTGTACATTCCTTAGAAGGCTTCTCAGTGCCCCTAAACTGGTCAGCTTTTAATCCTCACAAATACCTCTCTGGTGAATATATTGTGGCAGGGACCATCCCATGATTATTCTGATAAATCTGTATTAAAGACACTCTAGTAGACTGAAACTTTTAATTGCAAACACAGGAGAAAACAAAATAATCTTTGGATACCAGACACCAAGTGAATATCATTGTGATTTTTCATGGTGAAGGAAATATAATGATATTATAATAAGGCCATCAATATTTCATTAATACTGAAGAACTCTCAGGTATGTTGTCAGAAGCAGCATATTTTCTAGAGTGGAAATACCTTTTTTTTAAAAAAGCATTAGTATTACTTATCTCAGTTGATTTATGAACAGCAAAATATTTCTACTTGATGATTTTTTAGTCATAATAACAAAACCTGGTAATAAATAATAACAAAGAGCAATAATAACAGAGCAAAATCAGATGCAGTGAGCTCTTGCCTTTCACCAGTTCAATGGAGAAATCTATAAAAAATTCAATGCGTTGGACATGGTAGAGAAGAGCAATATCAATATTAAAGGCTGAGATTCAATTCTACTACAATTTCAGTTTTCCAATGCAAGCTATCCAAACATGATGACTTTACAAGTTTGACCTGGAAATATTGTAAACAAATGAGTTCTTTGTGACATAGGCAGTATTGTCAAACTTCTCATAAACTCAGAAAAGCCTCTCTGATTCTTCTACTATATCTTTAGTTAAAAGTCTCTGTTGTTTTAAAATATACTATACTAACTTGCCTGAATATTGCAAAATGTATCTTTAAGTGTAACTGAAAGTTTGAATTATGTTCTTTTGATTTCAAATTTCTTTGGAAGTTGTCTTTGAAAGTGTAATCACAGAGGAAATATGAGATAGAGATGTCAACACAGCATATCATATTGACAGTTTTCTATGTGTACTCTGCTTCTGCGATTCTTGATTCTTTGCAAGAATACAGGCTTCATGGTAAACTTTGTTACAGATGTATAGTCCCGATTTTGCTATTTAAGTCCATGGTAAAAAAAAAAAAGGTTGAATATAGATTGCCAGTTTATTTAGTAAACTGACAGAACATTTAGCAAATTGCATGACCTATGTGAAACTCTTGTTTGAATTACATGGCACAATAATTTGCCTTTGTCAGTCTACTGACTGGCATTTCTTTA
The DNA here is from genome assembly GCA_013390005.1 of Calyptomena viridis. NCBI lineage: Eukaryota > Metazoa > Chordata > Aves > Passeriformes > Eurylaimidae > Calyptomena > Calyptomena viridis. The sequence continues at coordinate 82,421 of WEIV01015738.1, forward strand.
TGAAAAAGACAAATCGAAGTTCACAGTGGTATCTTCATCTAAAAGTAAGATGCCGTTTTCTCATCTTTATAGTTGCAAAAGACATTCTGAACAAATAAGAGTCAGGGATAACCAGAGAATGATGTCTGTCAGTTTTAACCTGAGATAATAAACCCTAGTTATTAAAATGCTATCTTTTCCCATACCTCAGTAATTCTTTGATATGAAATGTTAGCTTAGCTTAGATTCAAATGTGTTTCAAGTCTCTAATTCCCTTCATACAAGGTAACATTTTGATACTGTACCATCCTCTTCACCTTTTAGCTAAGAATAAGAGTTTATGACAAAGCTGAGCTTGTTGACAAACTGTATAGGACATAAGAGGCCCCTGATGCTCATGTGACTCTGCACCGAAGCCATTTAAAGATATAAGGCATTAAAAGCTAGTATTATAATAAAGAATCAGTACTTCTCAAATGTTTGATGCCCTAAATTACTTAAGAATCAAACCGCTTTCAGTGTTAGCAGGTAGAAGGAGATAGGAAAGATTATCCAGGAATTCAGAGAAGAGGCAGAGGGATTGAATCACTGAGCAATTGCGCACCTTTGGATCAGATCAGCTCAGTGGCAAATAACAATAGACTGAAAGGTCCTGGCTAGAAAATTACTATACTTCCTGTGGGAATTAAAGAGAAGCAGGCTTCTATGGAATGTTTCAGGACTCAGGCAGTCTCAGCCACCACCGAATGAGCCTGTCTCTTTCCTTACAGAGCAAGACTGTCACATACAGCTCCTGAATTTAGTGACTAAGGTTAGGTGGAAGGAATTGAGATAGGCCCTCTACTTCTGATTTTCAAAGTGTTTTACTATCTTTGTTCTCTTTTTCCTCCAGTATTTATTTAGCCTGCAGAAATTAGGGTTGTTTTGAGATGGGTTCACAGTTAAATGAAAGTAATTCTCCATCTCTTCACCTCAGAGAAAAAAAGAAGAAAAATGTAGTTCTTCCTCAAAATTGTTATTAAAGTTAATGTTCATGACTGCAGAAAAATCTCACACTCATTGTAGTGCTATAACCTCTTTCCTTTAACAAACAGTACAACCTAAATGAAGGGCTTCAAGTTCAAGACTTAATTATTGCACCTTGTTCAGCAATTAAAAGGGAATTGCAAAAGAGGTACTATGGCATATGTCACAATTAAGCGTGTATTTTAGGTTTTTTGCTCCTTTTTTTTTATAGTGATGCTGATCAAAGCAATAGTGGCAAGTGAAAATTTCTTTAAATAGAGGTGCCTAACCTTCAGCACAGAACTTACAGTTTCTTAAATCAAATCAAATGTTTATGAGACTAAAAAATTAATTATAGCACTATGTTTTTATGGATATGAAGTGTAGAAGTGGTGCTGTGCTGCATAATAAAACATTCTTAAGACAGTGCTCGTACACAGGCATCTATTTCATCACAGATGGAAAATATGCCTGTAGAGACAAGTGTGTTGACAACCATATTCTGCTCTAAAAACTTTGAAATTAGACCCACCTACAAGTAACTTTAATGTANATGTGTCTGTGATAGTTTTGTGATCACCCCAGATAAGACAAAATGAATGCAGAAAGGCAAAATTAGACTCCTTTTCACACTGGAAAGTAACTTTTATATATGTGCACTACTTGTATTTGTTGCAAGACAATTTTCTTAAGCTGTTTCAAGAAGGGAGTGGTTATATTTATTCACCACTGTGGTTCCAATTTGAGATTGTTTCTCCAATATTACAATGCTGCCACTAACACCTGCAGTTAAATTCTTCTGGAAATGCTCTGGAAGGGTCTTGAATTTTTCTCCATATATTGAACTCTGTCAAAGAACAAGACTCAAGACAAATTTCTGGTTTTGTCACAGCATCCTTAAGTATTTTAACCTCTGTATCTTTTTTCGTTTCATTTAAAAATGTATATTGATCATCGTTTTGCAGAATCACTATGATTTCATACTGATAGTGAAGACATATATGAATTACAATTCAAAATAGTCTTCTATCAGTAATATCCAATCTCACAATGATTTGATTCCTTACAGGGTACCCCAAACATAGCTCAGAGGCATTAGAACCAGTAATATGTCAGTACGAAACTGTGCCATTTCATTTTTAGAGGTTTATGGTGATACATGTTCTTTGTAGACATAAATATCCCCAGAGCACTGAAATGCAGCTTATGGTGGAAATGAATGTGAATAGAATTGATAAAGGAATCTACATCCAACTTATGAAGGTGCACAACACCATGAAATACTCAATATTTAGAGGAGGAAGTAAAGAATACCCTGCCTAACTTGAAAATACCATTAATATTCATAAGGGAATACAATGATGCATAAAGTTAAACTTTAATCAGCAGCACACACCTTTTTAGTGGCAAATGGCCCTGCATGGAAAAAGTAAACCACCTCCTGAATGCTTCCTTTTATCTTGTTAATTTTCAGACAGACTAATGATCCCTAAAATCCTAGGCAACTAATGGTGTGAAACAATTTAAGTGCTAATCAGACATCAGTTAAAGGAAAAGCTTATTGACAACCTGTGGTGCTGATGTCTAAATGTGTTCATTTGTGATCAAATTCTGCCATGACATTGTAGTATTGTCATTGAAAAATTAGAAAAAAGTCTTGTGCACAACATTAAAGCATCATTTGCATTGTTTTGAGGGCTTTGTGCTAGATCAAGCAAAGGAAAAACCAAACACAACCAAACACAGAAAAAACCTGATAAGAAGGAAGTTGGGAACTTGGATGTGTCCCTATAGATTTTAAAATAAGACTATAAAGATCATGTAACTGGATAGTAGATTTTAACCTGGGTAATGTCTACCTGTGTTGTCAGATATTTCAAATACTGATTAACTACAATAATGTATTTCATGGAGATTTAACAGCTTGACAAACTTCTGAGCAAATCCTTCTAGTACAGAATGTATCAAGTACATGTGATATGCCTATGGGCTCAAAAGGAAGCTTCTATCTATGTGACTTGATTTTGGGCATTAATAATGGTTCTAAATTTCAGCAGAGGTGAATTTATCTGCAAATATTCATCTGCAATATAAAAATTCTGGAGTTCATACAAAAATCATTATATTTATTTAATTCCAGAAGATGCTGCTAGTGGCGATCACAATACTTCATTTTAACTACAATGATCTTCCTCAAATATTTATGCAATTTTTCAAAACTTAGAAACTTGATAAGCATGATAGTTGTGTATTAGATCCTTTTTGCACTTTCCCCAAGGAAGAGAATGATAGCTGCCTTTCCAGACTTATCTGTTAAATGAAGGTACTTTTGAAGTGGATTTCACCATAAATTCAGAATTGCAACATTTTAACAAACACTTTTTATTGAATCACTTCCTTAAAATATTCATCTCTTTCTGAAGTTTTTTGCAACCTTACCTCAGGAACTGCTTGTAAAGCTGAATGAAGACAAGTTGAAACTCCCCTAAGTATCTTTCAGACAAAGCAAACACAAGGAAGCACCTAACAAAAGGCTCCACTTAATTTTTCTCAGATTAAGTTCTTTCTAGATATTTTCTATGGAAATAAATGCCCCTACCTATGTCTTTCTTTAGCTCTCAATTCAGAACACTAACTGCTGAGCAAAGCTACTACATACATTTCTTCAACTGCTTTTTTTTCAGCTTTTAATTGTGCTAGAGGATAAAGGTTCTTTTTATTATTATTGTTGTGAAGACTAACAGCTGATCTGTTAGCTTATGTGGAGATGGTTTGGGTATGAATTTGATTAACCTGGGTCCTTAAAAGACACCAGGAGCCACAGTACAACCTTAAGACCATGACTCAGCAAAAACTCCCTGTGTGCCTTGGATCCTGGAAATGATGGAGGAATACTGCCTACGTGCCTTTCTTGGATGTGGACAATGGAAGAATGTTTTGATTTATTGTCCAATAAATAAATGTTTATGTTTTACGGCACCAATCCACACTTGCCATGGGTCAAGTTGTCGCGGTTGGGACGGCCAGTGCAACATTAAACACGCGTGTGCTTCATGTTCAGGGGTGCCGAATATGTTACAATTTATTGTTTACAGAATAGGTATTTATACACATCAGAAGGTTTGCATATTCTAACATAATTGGTAGAGAGTTATCTAGCTACTTCACCATTGGCTAAAGGTACAACACTTGCCCTCTGCTCATCCCAGCAGCGTTTTCTCTCNACCACGACACAAGTAACCAATTGTGTGGACATGTCTTGTAGAGCACCAATGATAGGCAGAATAAATGTATAAAAACATATAAATAATAAATTTATAAAACACCCAGGGGGAATTGCCCTAAGGAGCTCCAAGAAAATTTGTCGTTTCATCATTTCACCACTCCAGACCACCAATGCAACATATTATTATTCTTTTTATTATTATTATTGTTAATGTTATTAAAAATGCCATTCAATGCGCCCGTATACTCATACCACTAACTTCGGTTCTGTTCTGTTTCAAAGATATACAGAAGAAAGAGAACTGAAAAATTGTTCTTCCCCATAACAGTATAAGTAGTAGACTTCAGATCACAGAGTAAAAGAAAAAAATAAAATCAACACCAAAATATTAACAAAAAATCAGTTGGACTTGACACAGTTTTTTATTACTCAGCTTTATATTCTCAAAACAAACTAAATCCCAGACTCAAATATGCTTCAGAAAAAATGTTCTGACATCCACTGCCAAATTTGTAGATTGCAAAGTATGATCAGGGGACTGACAAAAACTTCAATGCTCTGTGAGTATCCTTGCAGATGTACATCACTAGAAAGTTGGAAATTCCTTTTGGTACATCAAACCAAAGTATTGGTGGCACATGTCAGCGAATAGAAGATGGCAAAGCTGCAAACACTCTGGCATGCAAGACCAGCTGTAGCCCCATCATGTCCAGGCACTAAGGCAATGACATAGGTTTTGATAATCATGCAAGAGAAACAAGCCTAATTCCTCAGCTATCCTTCAGAGCAACAGATGATAAAGAACAACTGCTTTTCAGAGTATTCAAAATGTTGTTTCTCTGATAAAGACTTAGATGTAACAGTAATGCAAGGTGCCAGTGGAGGACAAGTGAAAAGTGAACATTAACTCTGTTTTAGAGAGACATATTCCCTGTGGTGACCCTTTTGTATTTTTTTATTTTGCAAAGCAGAACAAACCACAGCCCTTGGATGGCTAACAAAGGATATGTCCAGAAATTCTGGAAAGCAAATTAAGTACAAATTCAGTGGATGGAACTAAAAAGAACTGCGTCCACTTGCCCACCATTAATGTCTGATATGCTGCAGTTAATACTGCACAACTATGCAACTTTTCCATAACCAATGGCTATTCTATCATTAGTTATTTAAGAGTATAAGCCAGAGTAAGCCAATGCTGGCTAAATCTAGGGAGAATACAACATTCCTTTAAAAATAGTTTTCAATATAATTGTCAATAAATAATTACTGTTTATATGTCTAATGAAACTATATTTCAATTTGAATCTCAAACACCAAAGAGTCAACACCTAGCAGGCAAATTTCCTATTCATGTAGAAAAAAATTGTTGTTTCTGTTACTAAATCTAAGATATGACTAATTTCTTGAACTTTATTAAATGACAAAACGCAGGATCTGAAGATAGAACATTTTGTCATTTTCTTTGATGTGATTCCTGATGCATGCAAAAAAAATACCTGTACCAAATGATTTATTTCATAAGCTTCGTCAAGTTTTTTGTCAAGTTTTTCTAATAAATAGCATGATTTTCTGAAGAGTTAGTATTTGTTTACAAATAAGGCATGTAATTCAAATTCAGATAAATTTTTCTTGCTAAAGTAATTTTGTTTGCTATGCTATTTAAAATGTAAACATAGAATCATAGAATCATTTAGGCTGGAAAAGACCTCCAAGATCATCAAGTCCAAATTTTGATCACCACCTTGTCAATGAGATCATAGCACTAAGTGCCACATCCAGTCATTCCTTGAGCACCTCCAGAGATGGTGACTCCACCTTTCTGAGGAGACTCTTCCAATGCCCAACAAACCTTATGTGAAGAAATTCTTCCTGGCGCAGTTTGAGGTGCAATATTCTTGTCTTGTCACTAGGTACCTGGGAGAAGATACTGGTTCCCACATGGCTACAACCTCATTTCAGGCAGTTGTAGAGAGTAATAAAGTCACCTCTGAGCCT
>WEIV01015738.1:105511-125726 GCA_013390005.1 Calyptomena viridis
GGGCAATTCTATAATCACAGATGTATTTATTTTAATTATGTTTTTTGTAATTCTGTTACTATTTATTATGCTAATTGCAAGCAAATACTCTGAACTCTCTTCAAATTATATAAGAGAAGAGAGGGAATTGTGGTGGTATGCAATTAGCATATATTTCTCACTGTATATTATTGTTCTGTTATATGGTATGTTCTGTTATATGTGCCCCACCCCTCACCCCAAATGGTTTGTCCCTTCCCTTGTTCTCCCTTCCCATTGGCTGGAGCCCCTATAAGAACCAGGGGCCGGAAGTGGGAAGGGCTCTTTCCCTGGTTATCCCACATAAGCTTGGACCCTCCAGGTGGCCTGTTGCCTCTGGAGAGAATAAACTTGTATTATATGTAACCAGGGAGGGCCGCCAGCAATTTCTTCGTCCTCCGTTTCCCTCAGCCATCCCCTGGGGAGTGCAGGGGATACACTTACCCCCCGGCAAGCCCTGGCAGGGGATGGCTACAATCTCTGTCAGGCTTGGTACTGTGACCACTTCCCTGAGGAGTCTGTTCCAGTGCCCAACCACTTTCTGGAGGAAGAACCTTTTGCTAATATCCAAACTAAACTTCTCCTGACGCAACTTCAGGCCATTCCCTTGGGTCCTGTCACTGGTCACCACAGAGAAGAGATCAGTGTCTGCCCCTCCTCTTCCTCTCCCTAGGAAATTGTAGACTTTGATGAGATCTCCCCTCAGTTTTCCTTCCAGATGGGTTGTCAAAACCACAAGCATTGTAGAATAGGACAAAAGATTAGGTTTGAAAAGACTGGTCCAGAAGTATTTGCTATTTGCATTTGGAACTTGTAAATCCAAGCAAGTTTCTAGCTGATATTTGTTGAAATACAGTCCTTTGTTATAAAGTCAAGAATGATTCCACACCAACAATGTCACTTCTCATTTCCCGTAAGTGCTAGAATCATTCATGAACAGTGACTGTTGTCCATCAGTGTGGGTCAGAGATGAAGTAAAAGACTAACCAACATTCAGTGGCCTTAAGTGAGAGAAATGAAAGTAGTATGTAAACTACAGGCCTTGAACAAATGCATTTCCCTATGGCCACACCCAAAATTCAAAAGTCCAGTTCCTGCCTCACAGCATGCAGGCAGACCCCTCCAGCTCCCAAAAGCTCATTTTGTTTCCTTGCATGAATTGAGACAGAAACAAAATCCTTGTAAATAAAAGATACCCATTCTAAAAAATCATCCCTGCCCCTGAGTCCTACTGACATCAATGCGAATTTTGGCAGTTTGCTCCAGAGAGGTGTAAGCCTTGTAATATTAGTCAATAATCTAAATCAAAGTCTTTTGGAGACTGCTTATCTGTGACTCAGGAGCCATGCAGGAATTCAGTAGATTGTCTTACAAGAAATCCTAGAGTCTTTATGTGTACATGTGTATATGTGTACATATAACTATTTATCCCTCTAACTTATCTGCTAAAATTCCAGTTACACCTTCAGAGATCTCAGTGTAGTGGGTTTGCTCTGTACTAAGTGAGAGGGAAAAAGAGAATAATGAAATTGATCATAAAACCCAACCCAACCATTTTGAGAAGAAGACTGTGATTTAGAAGCCTTGTCTTTATAACAGCATGGAACAGGTCAAGCTAATAACCACAGATAAGCCAGGAAGAAAGAATTACCTATGCATAAGGAAAGGTTATTCTGTCATTATTTCTCCAGGGGAGAGTTTCTGCAAGGGTGTGAACAAGATAGAGAATGTGTATGTTTAAACAGGAGGGAAGAGAAATGACAATAAATACTCTGCGATGCAGAGTTCAAAACAGGAGCTGAAAAATCAACTTTGCACTCCACTATATAAAATTATCATGAATTTGTATGCCATTCATTCTAGAGTATACCATAAATTTACAAATTCTCGAACCCCACCAATCCCTGCCCACTTTTTTTGCAGCAGCTCCCATCAGTTTTGTGTTCTCATCATCTGATTTTTGGTATCCTTAATGGATGTAAAATCACAAGAAAACATAGCACATACTGGAACTATGTAGGAGAGTCAAAATCTTTGATGGTCCTGTTCTTCTTCCTATGGTAGATGATGGCAAAAAGAAATTGATGTCCTGATGATAGTTTTTGTGATGTGATATTTTCAAGCATGAATTTCCTCTTTTACATTAACTCTCCTTTCTGGTTTCATTAAATATCTAAGTTTTCCAAGTGTTTTCTTCTTCTTCCATTCCTATCTGTATAAGAAAAACAGAAGTGATCTTCTTCCTCATGGATTACTCAAACACAAACTTCAGGAATGCATTTAGTTCTCTGAATTTATTCACTTCTAAGAATTCATTTAAACAATCTTTATGTACTTTTCTTGTCCCAAAATGAATTTCTTCCTATAAACAGGGCTAGCTGCTTGTTATTGGCACTTTTTAAATATATCATATTGTCATATTACTCTCCTATCAGTTATTTGTCACTAAGAAAGCTAAAAAAAAAAAAGAGCTGGATCATTTTTCTAGAGTTCTCTTTCTGATTCAGGAAAGATAGTTTTACCATGTGCAAAACCGAATAACCATAAAAAGATCACAGTGTGTTGTTTTGGCATTTAAGACATTCTTGTGTTTTCCAAAAGGAAATGTCCATTGGCAGCAGATGCACTACAAATAACTTGGTTTTCAGAAGGACCTTATTAATTTATTAACAGTGATACAAAACTAATAAAACAAGCCCCAAAAAACCAACAAGTAAAACAAACAAACTAACCCATGACATAGCTTTTTTTACCTTACATTTTCATTGGTTCTTTTTTTGTTTTTTCTAAAGTCACTGGAAAAGTACATCAAGACTGTAAGAAGAATTTACTTTGCTAGAGTCAGCAATTCTCTCGGGTTCTTGTTCTCCTTTTCTCACCACTGTGGAGGTCCAAATTGAAATCTCAACAGCAACAAGCCAGAGCAATTGCCTTGAACAGCACTAGAAAAATAAGTAGCTATTTCCTTCCCCCAAAAATAGAGATTTCAAAGTATGAAGTCAATATTAATTAGAAGAATGGCTAAACCTGTTTTGTGTTTTACGCAAACTTTTCTGACTTCAACTGATAACACATTATGGACCAAAATCTCTCTTTTTAGTGCATTCATGAAGATTAATTTTATATGGAGTGGGACTTCAGTATCATAGAAAACATGGTCTCTACACAACAATATGAAACCGGGATTATGGATTCTGATTCCTCCCCAAAGTTCTGTATCAACACTTTAGAAAATATCTGAGAATTACATTCTTCCTTGAGTACAGTTCAATTTGTTCCTATCATAAAGTTGAAGGGTGATTCAGCTGTACTTTTTCATATATCATCAAATAAAAGTACCTGGAAAAATTTCAAATACAGTAAGCATATGTAAAAAACTTGAGCACCTTTAAAGTACAGTCTGTAAAAGTAATGGTCATCTATATTTAACAGTAAAAAATAGATTAAAAAACACATAAGTAACTTTAAAAAAAAACCTCATAAAGGTAAAATGGAATTACACATACATTACACTTATTCTACCTTCTTTATACTAAATAATTACAGACCAGCAAATATTCACATGCTAATGAGCAAACTATGGAACTGATTATCTCTGAATAAAAAGAGAATAACAATAATACTATGCATTTTTAAGTTAGCAGGTTTTTTATTCCTAAGAATACTGATTCATAGGATTTGTTTACTGAACACCCATTATAGGCTTACAATATTAGAATCATAGGAGGCTTTGTTCAGCTTCCATGGAACAGTGAAAAGGAAGCTATAACAAGAATAATTCCTGCTCCTCTTCTGTCTGTCTGTCTTGGATGTGAGAAAGTTTCTGGATTAAGATGTTATCAAACTAATACAATTCTACAACTATCCAGATGCGTTTGTACCCACATTTTATAATAACAAAATAAAACCTAAGATTTAAAAAAAAAATATTCTGACAACTTTGTGATAATGAATAAACGGGAATGCTATGGTAGTATCTAAATGAGCATATGAACACCGTCAAATACTAAATAATAAATGATTTATCATCTCAGACCTATTAATTTTAAATAGACATTTTTACCTTTGGCAAAAGCAGATAGTCTTTCCATCTTTCCAAGTTGTGTGATAGAGGAGCATTGTTAGCATTCATTAATAACTTTAGTGAATTATATAAAAAGAAAATTCTAAGTTTTATTATAAAATCTGGGAGATAAAATATTCTGTAACTCAGTGGGGCAGTGTTAGTGTTGGTTTGGTAATCATAATTGTTCACCTATTTTTCATTATTTAAATTCCAAGTTATGTTGACTTTTCTATTTTTCCTTTATGGTTAAATAAGGAATTTGTATAATGAAGCACAGATTCAATCAATTCCTGAGTAAGGCTTTTTTGGGTATTTTCGTTAAGCAAAAAATTACTCTAAGCAACACAATTGTAACTTTTTAATATTCTTGTTATTTAATTAATAATATCAATTGAATTATAAGCTTAAGAAAAAAAAACAAATCTTATACATTTAATTATCTAGTTAGTTTCTGAGAAAGAAGTTTCTGAAAAGCAATGAGACAACACATGTTAACTGGTGTGTCTAATTCACTTTAGTCAAAATCTTTGCAAATTGTCACGCTCCAAGATAGTGAAAAAGCTTGTAGTATTCAACAGAACTATTTGTGGGGTTAGTTATAGTATACTGGTTTTGATACTTCTGAAAGACTCAATGGGATATTTAAGGGGAAAACAAGTACCTCTGAACTGCAAATAAAACAAGCACCAGTCAGTTCTCAAGCTTCAACATCTTGCCCAGCATTTCAGTGACACATTTACATGGACTTGAAGTTTGTGTCCTTGAAACTTCCACTGAGTCACTTCTGTTGGAAACGTGGGAATGAAAACATGTACATGAGTGGGAGAGTACATTCTCAAGTCTGCCTGGAGGAAGCAATAATTCTTCCTCCTTTTGCACATAGTGTTAATTCTAGGAGCACTCATCCTTTCCAGGGCTGAGTCAAAGCCTGCAGCTCCTTTCTTCCTCTCTCACTGTCCTGAGAGGGGTGTTTGGTGAGACAGCCTATATGAGTTTAAACCTTGACAACTATTCCTGGTCAAATAGCTTTTTTCCAAATGATTAGGCAGAGTCAAACAACATTTCAGTTTGTGCCTAAGGGTGTCCAGCTGAGAGCACAGCCAGTGGAGGCAGTAGTCAAAGTAGAATGGCACACAGACATGAGACCAACAGCTGAGTGCAACACATGCAGGATCTGCAGTGATGGTGACACCACAGGCAACAGAAACTACTCCTGACACAGCAGAGCAAGGTCCAAGGTAGGAGACAGCTCTGCATCTCCAGGCAGTTGGGAGTTTGGTGCCTCTTGCTGAGTCAGAGAGTTTACTTGTCCACAGGAAGTGTATGTTGGAGAAGCTTCTGTGTCACCAAGGAAAGGAGTGGCAGGTGGAGGTTAAGAGGCTGCATGACATCAGAGTTGATAAGATTAAGAGTGACCTTAGCTTTTCTGAGATCCTAAGGGTACAAGTATTCGAGTCCTGCACCTGCACCAAAGGAGGAGCCGGTGAAGTCTGTGCCTGTTGGGCTCAAAAACAAGAGTAAAGCCTGGAAGCTCATGACTTCTGGCACCAGGAAGACAGCTCCAGTTGCACCTGCAGGACTGCAGGTCCTGAATAGATTGAATGCACTGGTAGCAGCAAGGAGCTGTGATCTATGTCCAGTGAAGAAGCAAAGTCAACTGAGACTAAGTCCCACAGCACCACAAAGAGAAAGTGATGAGTGGCAACAGAGCACAACTGTCCCCTTTGGAGGAGGGATGTTCACATATGCCGAGCTGTCAGGCAGTTTGGTTGTTTACGGGGACTTGGATATTAGACATTAAGGAGAGACCACCAATGTTTAATATGGAGTCTCCACCACCAGCCTCAGCCATCCTGTGATTCTGACAGTCTGACCTAACTTTCTGAGGTGTCAGATGTATCCGATCACAAGAAACATAAGAAAGACATGTCACTCTCTATCCAGGAATAGAGGATACCTTCACCACAATAGTATGTTTTTAGATCATTCACCTATGTCATGAAACCTCTGATTAAAAAATTAAGTAAGCTTTTTTTGGCATATTAGGATAGTAGACTCTTGCAGAAGTTTGTAGGTGCACATATAATACAGAACATTCTGGAGAACATCTGATGTTCTTCAGAACATAACATGACATAGACATAGATATGAGAGGTTCAGTGGAGACAACACAGAAATGCTAAGGTGTAAAAGTGAGATGATGATAGGAACTTTCCTTAGACATGGTTAGTTTGAGGATAGAAAAGATAGCAGAGGGACAGGTGTTCTAAATTGAAAGGAGGGACGTGAGCATGAGTTACCACTCTTAGAGATGTTAAGTTAATAACTGCAGAAGTAATAACTAAGGTTACCATAAGAGCTTCCCACTGCTGACCAGCAGAGACAATATAACTTAGCAAAACACAAATATGAAAGCAGAAAATCCTTATTGAATAGGTGTTGTAGTGTTCTATTTATCTGTTTCTATATTTATATGTTTTAGTATGTAGTTCTATATCCCCAGTTTAACTCTACCCTCACTCCCTCCATTCTCCCCACATATGGACTCAAACCACTCCTATCCCTCCCTAAACCACTCCCACCTCCCCTTCCCATTGGCCATTCCCCCATTCCCTCCCCGAATCCTGGACCTCTATATAAACCCATGCAAACAGGAAGTCAGGGTCAGACCCTGTCCTGCACCTTCCTGGGTTTGACCTCCTCTGGAGCCTCATGGCAACAGAGGATCAATAAACCATGTATGTCCACCACGAGGGTCTCCATGCAATCCTTTACCCTTCGATGATGCTTTCCTGGATGGACTGAGCTAGCTAAAGACCAAGAACCAACCCAGGCATTGCATCAAATAGGAATGAGTAATACTGAAGGAAGTAATGTAGGGTGTCAATGGGCATTAGAAATGGGGTTTGGTTAAACAGAGAGCATCAAGAAAATGAGAGTAGAGAAGGGGGGTGTAAGGTAATATGAAAAAAGCACTATGAAAATTTCAATAGTTTCACGGAGCAGAGATCATAGAAACAGGTAAAAAAGGGATAAGAATAATGGTACATGAATGATGGCTTATTCTAAAATGTTGCTAAACACAGACACTATTTTCTAGGATTGTAGTTTACATACCAGAGAATAGTGTCAAACTGGGTAAGCTATTCATATTTACGCTGATGGCTTTATCAATATCTGTTCACATTTTGTAACTACAGTAGCAATATTAGCTGCCACTGTGTACAAATACATGGAAAGATGGACTAACTACACTTACTGATAATGCTTCCAACCATTTTCTGAACATTAAAGTATCACTGCTATCAGCTTCAAGAAAACCTGCACTAAATAAATATGACTATAAATTAAATACTGCAAGAATTAAAAACTAGCCACCAAGTTTACATAACATAAATGCAAACTTTTTGCTAGGAAAGCTCTGTGGGAATCTTCGTTCACTACTTTGTGTACATACTGAAGTATTTAATTTTCCCAGTAGGTAAACTAATTAAAATCACAGAATAATACCAATTCTTGAGAAGAAAACTGTGATAACTTATTATGAAAACAGAAATTCTATACACACTTTGCTTTAAACAAAGAATGCCAAAAAGAAATGTGAAATGAAAATGAAAATGAAAACATACAGGTTTTCTGTTTTATAAGTACCATAGAGATGTGTCCTTATAATTTCTTTTTGTCCGTTTTCTTGAAAAGAATCTCATGACATCAGTATCAAAAGGACTATCTATGAACATCATGTCATTCAGCTATGCAGCATGGATAATCCATTTATAATCAAAAAAATAAAAATTATAGTTACTAGATAGGATTTTAAGGAAAGCATTTGGATTATCCACAGATCATTCTCTTCTGGATATTTGAAAAAGTGATGAATGAACTGTAGAAAATTTATGTGATAAATTATGAATGTACTCTGACTTTGTGTTGTACATTTGCAATACAGATATTTTGGATTTTTGTAATACAATTGTTCCAACTCTAAAATATTTTGAACAAAAAAGAACCAATAAAGGAGGCTAGTTTTGTTTACCTTGAAGGTTACTTTATTCTGTATTTTATTAATATAAGACTTTTACCTTTATTTCAAAATTACAATTAGAACATTAAGAATTAGAGCATTAGTACTAATACTCAGGAGTGTGACATTCAGGCTCTGTGGGAGGCAACACAGAAAGCGGTCTCTCAAGTGGATTAATAGATGACAGAGAAAGCAACGGCATGTACAAACACAGACCAGCAGAGAGGTTTTAGAAGAATTAGGGTAAATATGTGTACTCTGTGAAATTAAGTGATAGCACTTAAACAGCAGCAGTTTACCTGATAGCAGTTTTCATTTCTGCAAGTTCTTCATGGTGGAAGCTATAATCAAGGTCCTAAATTTATCAGTCTCAATTTTACATTTCTGAAGTGGCAAAGCGGGCACTTTATAAAGACATTATCACTTGAAAAGCTTTTTTTCTGCCCTTACTGCTGTTAACCATTGTCTCTTACTGAGACACTATGGCCTGTTTAATCAGCGTAGAATTTACTTTGAGTCTGTAACAAGACCATTTACATCCCATTTGGTTCTATTCTGAGCACTCAAATGGGACCTGAATGTCCATAGACCTTGTACTTGCCCTTCGAAAAGGATGAATTCACCATCAACAAAAAATAAAGATGTCCATTAAATAACCCTCTAGTATTAGAAGACATTCTTCCTGAAATCATTACACAGGAATGAGCTGTTTGTAGAGCTGTAGAAAAAGAGTTTTCATTGTTTTGAACCATTGTAGGTTACTGTGAAACTGTTTATCTCAGTCCATGTATCTTTTGGTCCTCCCATACTCTTAGAAAGTGTCATGTCCTAAAATACACAACAAAAGTAATTCTCACATCCTACATTTTATTCTGTCTAGGTGGACCTTTTTAATCACCAATTTCAACATACGGTAGTAGTCTGCAAACAAAAAGGACTCAAAAGATTGGTAGATATAATGACTTGAAAAATTAAGTACTTCAAAGCCATAACTCCTTACTCATGGAGATATAATAGAAAAGCAAAGAATATAAAGGCTCCATCTGACCCTGTTCATGTTTATTATTACTAATACTGGAGTCCTTTGACTTTTATTCCTGAGAACAGAAAGCTTTTCCTTTGTTGCTCTCTCTGTCTTATACTATTTGAAGTGCCATAAGGGAAATAAAACACAACCAGCCCAGCACTGAAGTGTAAATAGAGTGTAGCAGATCGAATTTGTTTTATTGCAAGTAAGATAGAAACAAAGATATGAATAATACAGGCAATTTATACATGTAGAATGTGTTTACTCTCACCTAAATATATATAGAACTTTAGCATACCTATCTACCCGAAAAGATGACTCACTGTATATTGATCATATAGAGTTGTGTATAGGATATGTATCTCCAGCAGACCCAGAATCTCTTGCATAATGTCTCTTCCAGGATCACTATTTTAGTGATTCTAAGATAAAGAGACATCTGACATGCCCTTTGCTAGCCTGTGAAGATGACTTAGAAACCTCAGGTTGTCTAACAAGGTATTGGGCGTCACCCCAGAGGGATATCCTTGGTTCTCAAAGCATAGAAATAGATATTCCTAATTGTAAGGGATAACAATACAGCAGAGAGTGTTGAAAGAATCTTAAGCAACTCATTTTACCATGGATTATAAAAGAAACGGCATAGTATGGGCTCAGATGTGAATACCTACATTACAAATATTTGGATTTTGGCTGACATAATTGCAAACCACATACTCTTCTATAAGAAGATGGCCACTAGATCAAGAGAAGTTGTTTCTCCCTCTACTGGGCACCTGTGAAGCTACACTAGTAGAGTGTGTTCAGTTTTGAGTTTTGGTCAAGAAAGACATAAATAAATCAGAGATTTCCCAGAGGAAGTTACTAGGGTGTTTACAGTCTAGCTGGTATCACCTAGGGGGAGAGCCCAAGGAAGCTTGTCTTGTTTAGTCTGACAAAGAGGAGGCTTAACTGTGATCTAGCACAGACCTTCAGCTATCTGAAGGGCAGTGGCAAAGTAACGGAACTAAACATCTCTGATTAGTGCAAGGATCACTAACAGAAGGAGAAATGGCTGTAGATTGCACCTTGGAAGTGTCAAGTGAATATCAGAAAATTCACTGCAGCAATGGAATGTCTTGCTCAAACTAGCTATGAAACCTCCATCCTTATAAAACATTAAGATTAGATTAAGGTGAATTAATTGCTGAATGAGGCAATTTATGCTTGGCAGTAGTCCTGCTTCAACCAGAGCATTGGGAAAGTGATGTCCAGAGATCCCTTCCAGCCAAAATTTCCACACTTCTGTGATGTTTAAAACAGTACATATTAATGTGGGATAAGCTAAAATAAAATTTATTTTGTGTTCAATCTTACTGGTGAAATCCTGGTCCCATAGGAGATCAGTGGGAATGTGTCCCTGACTGTTGTAGGACTGAGAGGAAATGTTATTTTGCTATTAAGGAACAGCAGAATCATGTTTTGACTTACATTATCGAAAAGATAAACTCGGAGTAAAACTGAAAACCTTAATAATGACCATCTTTCCTTTCTTGGCCATACTTTGATAAATGTCAAGGGACAGGTGCTACACAATCTAATAAATAAAACAAGTTAGTAGACTCATTTGACTTAAGTATTGATTCAGCACCTACACTATTCAAATATTCAGTTTTATGAATCTTGTACTTAATCTGCTTTTGCATGCTGTGTATATTGGAAGGGTGAATTTTCCAACTAAATATAATGCAGATATGCAAGCCTACTTTCTATTCTCTGTTCTAACACAGTTAAAATTAACTAAGACTATAAATCCTAGCTTAAAAAAATAATAAATCCTGTAACTTATGCATATTAGCAGCACTATTCATTTAGTACTTGGAATGTATGCATTCAACTTCCAACTAAAATACCAAAAGAATCATCCCCTGAAAAATATCTAAATATAGGTTACTTCATCACCTGTAAATCAATCTTAAAAAGGATGCAGTCTGTGAAATTCTAAATAAGAACTGACTGGTTAAATGCTTTGCCTCTTGCAATCAGATGGAATAACAATTATGGCACCAACTGCTAATTCTGAGAAATCAAAACACTGTTAGGCAGCCACTAAATTCTATTATCAAGTGTAATTATTATTATTATTATACTTCTTTCAGAAAATGAAGGGATGGAAACACTATGCAAGTACTTAACCTTTTTTAGTATCTAGAGCATTGTTCTTTACTGTGCTACTAAATATATTCATCTTTACAAAGAAATAACACTTAAAACGCTGAAAATATTAGTTGGTTCGTCTCTTTAATGCTTAATCAGAAATGTTGAGATATTCTTTTTTCCCTCAAGTGGATTAGATTGAAGATGAAGATATGTTAAACAGTCAGAATGTGTAATAATGCTTTGTAATTAGCACAATCCAGAGCTAAATGTTTTACACTACTGATGATGTACGTACTCCTCATGTGGGTTTTTTCAAATACTTAACATGTTCTGACACTACAGAACAAAAAAACAAAACATGGCCACCGATCTCTATACAAACTTATCATTTTGGGGATGTATATAAGTATTAAAGGTGTAATTTTACAAATCGAATTGGGATCACAATCATAATTTTTTTTTAACTTCACTTTTTTTTTGTTTTTTTAGTCTATATAGGAAATTAAATAAGTCTAAAGGAAAATTAATGATGCTACAGCCATAAATCCTGCCCTGGGACACAGGCAGAGCTTTTTCCACCCTAAGGAGTATCAATTCCTGTGATTCTTTGCATATCACGATGGCTTTATTTTCTAGCCCTTTATCTATGTAGCGATATCTTCCCCCTTACCCTCTTGTTGTGTGTTAACCCTGGTTAGCTAAGCACCATAATTGCTCACTCACCTTAACCACTAGTGAGATGGGAGAGGAGGAGAGGAAGAGTAAAAGCAAAAAACTTGTGAATCAACATAAAAATTGCCTAATAAGTGAAGGAGAAGAGGAAGAAGAGAGAAAGAAAAACAAATCAGTGATGCAAAGACAATTACTCTCTACCTCCCATGAGTAGACCCATGTTTATGCAGCAAAAGATGACTAACCCCCCCCAAAACCCCTCTTTCCCCTTTTTACTGATGAGCATGATGTTATATGGCAGAGAATGCCTCTTTGGCAAGTTTGAGTTATCTGCCTGGTCATACACCCTCCCAACCTCTTGTGCCCACATACCCCACCACCACCCTTTATTCACTAGGAGGACATAGACTGAGAAACAGAGAAAGCCTTGACAGTGTGCAACCACTGCTCAGCAGCAGCTAAACATGAGCATTTTATCAGCATTGGTTTTGGCCACCAATCTAGAACACAGGCCCACAGGAGCTGCTACAAATAAAATTAACTCGCTCCCAGCCAGATCCAGCACACCTCTCTACACAGGCAGCTGAAATGTTGTTTAAAAAAACCCCAACAAACAAGCAATACATTTTATCTTCTGTGCTGATTATAACGGTAATTTCTTTGAGAAATTTTACATGCTAAGAAAACAAAATCCAGACATTGTATTTTTCTCATGAATTATTGTTGCCTATTTCTAGCTAAATCACTCCTCCTAAGATATTTCCAAATTAGTTCCAACAAATTGCTTCTAATAAGTTCTTCACTGGGAAGTGAATCTATATTGGCTATTGATCCTTTTTCTAAGCTGGATGTTCCATGAAATTATATTTGCCTTGAAAGTCTGAGCTTAGTAGGGGTGGAAATGAGATTCATGTGTTTTCCTGAAATGCTGCTGTACTGACAGGTTCTCCTTGGGCCTAATATGTGATGACTACCCATAACAATAGATCCTACCTGCCTTCCTGAACTGATGGCTGCCATTTGCTGTTTTATTTCATGCATTTTTTTACTATGCTTTATACATTCAGAAGTTTCTGTAATTCTCAGCCTGTCAGCTCCTTGAAGACAGCCTGGCTCTTACATCTCTGCCTGGAGCTGTCAGGATGCTACTCTTCAGTTATTGACCAAAAGTGACCAAACAACCACTTTTTTTTTTTGTTTGTTTTACACCTGAACATAGGAAACAGGCAGTGAGTTCATTATATGCCTCTATAAAATGGTTTACCCCTAGCCTGGACTTGATGTTGTCTCTCCTGCACCAATATCTATGCAACGAGGGAATGCCTGGCTTCTGGCTTCCCTCCTAGAAGCAGTACCCTCTGTGCACTGGTCTAAGAAGTCTCTGTGTCTAGTCTTCAGTGTTAGGGAGTCATCTTTTCTCATACCCTACCATATAGTCTAGAAGCTCCTGTACAGTCTGGTAGGTTGAGGACTGTCATGTAGAGGGCACAAAAATACAAAGAGTGAGGGACAAAGACAAAATACAAAGAAGAGAGTGAGAGACAATAAGCACTGTATGCAAGTTATCTTAAGGCAAATGTCCCAGTCACAATTTGCTTTTCTAACAAGTATTCCTTTTAGGAAGGACAAATTGAGGTTGGAATAGAATAGAAATGGTTCCAGCTGGAAGGGACTTACAATGCACATCTAGTCCAGCCACCAGGAAGGATTATTGGAGATGGCTGCAGAACAAATATTAATTTCAATGCTTTTGAAATCACACCTTTTTGACTATTCATTGCTATTGCAATGCTTCCCCAGTCTTCAAGGATCCACGCAAAGAACGTTGCAGACTGCAACAGCTCCAGGAGCATGGACCTGAATCTCCTTTGTTTTGTTCCTCAGCAAGCCAAGTACAATTACAAGTGCCAGGTAGAGAAAATTTTTTTCCTATTCTAGCTTAGGAATATCTCATGACTAGATTTCACTAATGTAAGATTGCTTTAAAAAGTATGAAGTACTGGAGGAAAAGATGTTATTTCTGAAAATCTGAATGACAATTTTCAGAAGCTTTTGTGGATCAGCCTGTGGTTTGAAAGAACCATTAGTTCTTTCATTAGATGAATTGCCTTCAGGTCAATTTATTGAAGTCTCAGCAAAAAGCATGGTCTTGGACTGTCAGTCTCAGTCCATGAGGCTTCAACAAGTGATGTCTGTGGCAGTCTCAGTGCAAGGAGTTCTCACCCTCTTGTCAACCCTTGGCTTCTTGTTGCCAGTAATGGAACAACACTTCTCAGTCATTCTTACACCAGTATTTGTGGAATGAAACAACTGATCTACACAAAAAACCTCTTGAAATAGAGCAGAAGTGGAAAATTTCTTTTAAAAATGTATCAGCCTCGGTCTGTCTTGCAGGCTGAACTCAGAAGCTGTTGCTTTGGCACAACTGGGAGGTGTCACACAACAGCGTGGGAGTGAGATGCCAAGCGGTAGGCTGTCAAGCAGTGACAAAAGCGATGCCACTAAGTGCTTCAAATGTTGAAACTGTGGTTCGCATTTGCCACCTGTAAGTCCTTGAAAAAAAAAGTGTTATGGCTCTGGATTTTCACAAAAAAAAATTAGGCTATTAAAATTGCATATCTTATGGAGGTTTTTAATCAATTATGGTTAAAGCTTTAATCAACTATGGCTAAAGTCCCTTAAATAATGGGTGTTTATCCTACAAAGTTTATTTGCTCTGCCCAGACTGTCTTTGGAGATTCAAGTTCCTTAAACTATAGCTAGATTTTTTAGGGGTCATGATCACTTTAGTCTCCAGTAATAAAAAGTTCAGACCTTGTAAAGAGCAACTGCTAGGAGCTAGGAGATGTTAAGTTTCACTTTCTCTTTTGAGTTTTCTGAGGAGAAATCTAGTAATTGTGCTAGTCTTCTGAAGGTTTTATAAACTTTGCTGAACATCACTGTAAAGCTTTTGAGATCTTCATGAGAAAAAGAAACTTTTGTTTCCATCTGCATTATTAGTGAAAATTTAAAAATATCCATATTTTGGAGGTGTGTGTGCTGACTTCCAAAGAGTAGTTCTTCAAAACCCCTTGAAAAGATGTAGACCACATGGCCATGGATTTTTACTATGTAGGAGGTACGATCTTTAAGTCGCAATGCAACTAAACACAGGCTCTTTATGCATTGCAAGTCAGGAATAAGTTTATTGTTTTAACACAGGTTTGGGTTTTTTTAAGGTGTTTACATAACAAATAACCAAAACCATTGGCTAGGAACTTTTGCCTAAAAGCCTACCTAAGATATTTGATTGGTTGGCAAAGCAATAACATTGAATACAATACTATGTAATATATTAGTTATAGAAATGTCAAAGTTACAATGCTGGGATAATATCGGCTTGATCAATATCTTGGTCAATATCCATAATGGATATGTTTATGTGGTCGATGATTTGTGGTATGTATCTACACAAAATACAAGAAAAAGTATCCTGTTTTGGGAAAAAAAAAATGAAACTGAAAAAAAAATTATTTTAGTTCTTTATTTCATTACAATAAAGGTATGAGAATTTAAACCTTGAAGATTTTTAGAATGTGATTCCTCTTTCTGTAACCTAGCTCATTTTTTACTAATGGGACATCTTTACTATACAGAGATCTGAACCCAAATTCTGTAATTCAATAGAAGTAAATCTCTTAAAGGAAATATCTAATTTATCTTCACCATCATAACATAGATGCATGTGTGAGCATCCAGAATAAAATCCTATTCAACCTATGTTCTTAACTTCTTTAAATGTTACTTTGTCATTTACAATTTAGGGCATTCCCTTAGTTACCTTTCAAGCAAAATTAATTTATACTCTGCCTAGATACAAATTTTTGGAACTTTAAGACCAAGTAGAGATAGATTATGTGGCAGGTGTTACAGAAATTAATTATATCTTGATTTCTGCAATTTAAAGATAAACACAGAGAATTGTGTTCATCTTGTCTTAATTTATCCTGGTTTTTTTAAGGTAAGGTAGAATAAATTGCATTGTGACATTCCCATGTCTGTCTTTAGAGGGAGAAGATATTGAGCTTAATTTTTTAAACAGATAAAACTGAGATCCATAGTTTTGCAGTCAGTTAATTACCAGAAATTTTAACTTGGTTGGCTGAAATGAACCAATATCTAGACAATGTGACTCGTAGTAACAATTTCTAAATAGGTTCGTTGTGTGATGGAAACTACAGTCTAGAACTAGGAGTAAGAGTTTTTATGGAATGAGTCAAAAATATTTTCTGTATAGCAGTGAATTTAGTATTTCAGTGATGACTAATATCTTGGATAGTTTATTATCAGCCATTAATACCTACAGTAAAAGAGGCTCAAAGTTTCTGTGAGCTGTCCTTCAGTATTCTCAAGCATGTAAGGGCAATAGCTCATCTTCATGCTATCAATGTAGTTACATTACCTTACAAACTTAAAAAATTTAATTCTAATCACTAAGTAGAAAAATCTAATTATATTTGTGACACCATGTTTTATATGGGACACCAGTATAACAGAAGTAACAGAGAATCAAGACAAGTAAAACCAAGGCCAGAGAGGATACATTACTCTATACTATATTTTTATGATTTTGAAACCCTGAGACTCTGAATAATCTAATTGCTCAATGTTTTAAGGTTATCTAGATTACATTATCTGTTTTAACTACTATTGAGTCAGAGCTTGGCTTATCTGTTGATACCTTCCTACACACTCCTAAATTAGGGCATCTGTTCTTCAGTTGAGTCCTATCCCTACTATTCAGAAATCTGAAGAAGTAATTCCACAGCCTAAGCCTGTGCACCTAGTGTTGATACCAAAGACTTCAAGATGGGACTGACAGATCTAACACAGGATTACAGGACACCTGCACCTTTCTGCTGTGCAGTCTGGAGCCCAGAAAAAGTATTTTAAATAACCAAACATGATGCTAGATAACTAGATATGTATAACTGTGTCTCTATCCTCCCTAATGAACCTCTGAACTCAGAGGAGATGGAACACATGCACAGCATCATAGTAACATTATTATTTTTCCTGTTGTCCTTTCAGTATTAAGTATGAAGTTGGTATAAACACAGGGTGCAAGGGAACCCACCATCTTCCATAGAAATAGACATGATTTCTTTCATATTTTTATTACTTTCATCTAAGTGCAAGACTACTTTTTTGGGGTTTTGAGAGAAACAGTTTTTCCAGCACTTGCACATGGTCTTTTAGTCTTTTTCTCTTGAGCTGATATTTGTTTCAAGCACCATTATTCTAATTTCTCTTATAAAGAGGTGTACAACTAAAAGCAATGTATGGACCAAGTGTTAATAAGCCAAATAGCACAGAAATATTAATATAATTTTTTAAGGTGCTACCATTATGTGCCTTTATCACAAATCAGAAAACGAGTTTGCTTCATATTACCAACCCACAGAACTACTCTAATGACTAAAAATTCTTCATTAAACCCCCCCAAAAGACCTTTGTATTTAACACCAAACTCATTTCTGAGGTGCTAAAAACCATTCACATAGGTTTTACTACAAAACCACTATCTGAGAATAATTGTGATTATTGCTGTGGTAAAAAGCAGGAGGCAAATGTCCTTTCAGAGTTGTATTCACTCGCCTTTTATTTAGATCATACACCTCATTCAACACATACAATTCCATCACTTGGTAAATAATACATTTTGTATTTACACAAATTTATGTAGAAATGTTCAGCTCAAATATTTACAAAAGCGCACAATTGAAGCCACCTCTGGGAATGAAACAAGAATCGAAAGGTGAAAAGATGCTGGAAAACACATTGTAAGCAGAGCAGTAGCTTGGAACCCTTAATACCTGGAAGATCAGAGAGTAACTTAATTTAAAATACTCATCACTAGGATGAAGTAGGATAATGGAAAATTTGCATAGATGAGAAGAATAACATCTGATTTAGATATTTGAACTCTTTATTTATCGCCCTTATAAATATGCACTATAAGTGCTTTTGAGCCACTCTCCTTAGTATTTTGATAGAAAAGTAATTTGCTATGTTGAAAATTTATTGTTTTTCCAGTGATTTTTCAGTTTAAATAAAATTATGAACTTTGGGGGGTTTTAACTTTAGTTTGTTATTTTATTGTCATTAATAGTTTTCTCCTTTTTCTTTGACAAAAGGAAAGTTTTCATCAATGAGTCTCGCAGGAAGTACAAGTTACAAGCTCAAAGCAAGATTATAAAACCGAGCATATACTTTGTTTTATATGAACATTCAGAACCAGAGATCTGAGCTTAAATTTCCTGATCAAGTTGTCAGTGTGAAAGTCAAGGAGTTTTGTGAGCCTTAGTCTCATTTTAAAACACAAAAACGTATTTTTAATGTTTAGCTGAAAAATAGAAGGACCTCGTAAAAATAAATTTCTGAAATGTATTCTGAAATAAATGCAGTGGACAAGTTTAATGTTTCAGTATGGGAGATATGGGGACAAGAATGGGAAAGTACCACCTTATAGCTGATAGCTAAATTAAGATTATATTTGACAATATATTCAAAATAGCTTAAATAATTTCTTATTGAAGAGAGATTATACACATATGAATGTGTATTATACATTGTTATATTTGCAATACAGTAGAATTAGTTAACTGAGCAATAATTTTGAGCAATTAGATTATTCACAGTCACAAGGGTTCAAAATAATAAAAATATAGTGAGAAGTAAAACCCCTAAATAATGAAGAAACTATACTTTGTGTTGTTTATTAAATTTAAAAGATCGGCTATTTAATGACATTTTATAAATATCACAATAGTGAAACATCTCTGTACAAAGAACTCAAAAAAGGAATTTTTTTAATATGTTCCATTAAGCTGTGACATTTATCACTGTCATTCTGACAGTTGGGGATTAAGATCCCACAAGAAAGGCAGGTCTATTTATCATTACTGTGCATCAGTAGTACACTGTTTTGGAGCTAGTTGCAGTAAGTATGCATGTGTTTACTGCACTAAGTGTGAATGGTCACAGTAAATAGAGATAGAAAGAGAAGGCATTTGTAATTAGAATAATTTTTGTGCAAATTGACCTTGCTGCTTCAAGTAAGCAGGAATGTCTATACCATAAGTGTTATGATTGTATTTTAAAAAATGTGTTCTAATTCTTTGTCCTTCGTCTAAACTTACAAGAAATTATTCCATTATAGCAAAAAGAATGACAGAAACAGGACCCTTCTTTCCCTCTGAAGGTACTGATCTGTGTTGCACAGGACTCAAAAGGCATGATCCTTGAGAGACCTGAAAAATTTATTCGCGACAGGCCCTGGCATAGAATGGAATTATTGAGTAATTTAGGTGGGAAAATACCTTTAAGACCATCAAGTCCAACCATTAACCCTGCTATGCCTGATCCATCACTAAATCATGTCCCTAAACATCACACCTCTACTTCTTTTGTGCACTTCCCGGCATGTTGCAGTGATTTGTGTTTCTGAAATTGCCACAGTGACAGCATATGTTTTTCTATTTTTATAGAAAAAATATATTTTTATGTATTTTCTATATTTTTATAGTTTTTCTGGATTCTACAATTTTCAGGGGTGAAGTTCCAAAATATTGGAGGTGCCCATGAGCCATGCTTGCCTATAGCATCACACATACTCTGCCACTCACTACAACTCAGGCTTGGAGCAGATCTCTGAGTGATGTTCTTAAATAACTCCTTAACCTTAAACAAGACCTGAACCGTATACAGCAACATGTTGGTTCCTGGCAGAAAGAACCAGATTGGCTTCAAGGGTATTCAAAGGATATTGAAAAACTTCAAAACCTTAAACCTTCCTGTCTGTTGGTTGGGAAAGAGAATTGAGAAAATGGTAAAACCTATGGGTTGAGATAAGAACAGTCGAAGCAAAGCATAAGCTTCTAAGTAAACTTTATAAGTAAATTTATGGTTTATAAGTAAAATATGATAATAATAATGCTTTTAATAATAACAATAATAGCAATAAAGAGAAGGGAGAGATATAAATAAAATTCAAGAACATTAAGTGATGCACAATACGATTGCTTAACACTCACAGATAGATGCCCAGTCTGACCCTAAACAGCGATTGGCCCCTCCCAGCCAACTTCCCCCGGTTGGGGGACAGTTGCCCAGTTGGGCATGACATTATATGGCATAGAATATCCTTTTGGCCAGTTTGGATCACCTGTCCTGGCCATGCTTCCTCCCGCCTTCTTGTATACCTGCTCACTGACAGAGCTTGGGAAAC
>WEIV01015738.1:126004-206008 GCA_013390005.1 Calyptomena viridis
ATTCAAAGGATATTGAAAAACTTCAAAACCTTAAACCTTCCTGTCTGTTGGTTGGGAAAGAGAATTGAGAAAATGGTAAAACCTATGGGTTGAGATAAGAACAGTCGAAGCAAAGCATAAGCTTCTAAGTAAACTTTATAAGTAAATTTATGGTTTATAAGTAAAATATGATAATAATAATGCTTTTAATAATAACAATAATAGCAATAAAGAGAAGGGAGAGATATAAATAAAATTCAAGAACATTAAGTGATGCACAATACGATTGCTTAACACTCACAGATAGATGCCCAGTCTGACCCTAAACAGCGATTGGCCCCTCCCAGCCAACTTCCCCCGGTTGGGGGACAGTTGCCCAGTTGGGCATGACATTATATGGC
Source organism: Calyptomena viridis (assembly GCA_013390005.1). Classification (NCBI taxonomy): domain Eukaryota; kingdom Metazoa; phylum Chordata; class Aves; order Passeriformes; family Eurylaimidae; genus Calyptomena; species Calyptomena viridis. The sequence continues at coordinate 126,385 of WEIV01015738.1, forward strand.
ATAGAATATCCTTTTGGCCAGTTTGGATCACCTGTCCTGGCTATGCTTCCTCCCGCCTTCTTGTATACCTGCTCACTGACAGAGCTTGGGAAACCGAAAAGTTCTTGACTAAGGATAAGCATTACTTAGCAACAACCAAAACATCAGTGTGTTATCAACATTATTCTCATACTGAAGCCAGAACACAGCACTGTACCAGCTACTAGGAAGAAAACTAACCTCATCCCAGCTGAAACCAGGACAAAATGCATTAAGCATTGCCTCTGCTATGAGTTATTTTTATACTACAACAAGGTGAAGGCAGTAGTGCATGAAGCAGACAAGTAGAAGAGCTGAGGAGAGTGTGCACATGCAAGTGCAGTTTGCGGTAATGTTCTCTATAGTCTGAAATGAGACTGGAATGGCCTGGAGGTACTTTAAGAACATGTCATGTTGCAGTAAGAACAGCCTGCCAGTGTGGTACAGTAGCACTAGTGACTTTTGCTTCTACTGGTTTGGTCCTCATGTTGTATTTATTAATTTTATGATGAAGTCAATAGCTTATTTCCAAGAATGAGAAATTAAAAGGCAAACATCAAGACATGCATGGAAATTAATATAGACAATTAATAAAATTATTGTATGACACTCGAGGAAGAAAAGAATGATATGTGCTTCCCTCTCCCCTTCACATACAAGGCATTTAAGTGCATTATGAAGGATTGTCAGGCTCTTGTCATATAATTTCTGTGTTGTTCACTTATACCTCAGAGCTCTTTTATTAGTATGATGTGGCTCCTTTGTCCACAGTGGGCATAAGGTGTATATTATAAAGAACTAATGACCCTATCTAGTTCTAAACCTAATTGACTAAATATTGCTGAAATGAAAGTGAACAAAGGTGAAAAAAAACTAATAAGGTTTTACCATTTTCATCCCAGTAAGAAAAAAATTCTTTCTTAACCCAAATAGATAGTCAGTCACAACTCCAGTATTTTCAGATCATGTCCTATAATATGATGGGGGATCACAACCTAGAAATAGGTTGTGCCTCTCGTCAACCTCCAGCTGTAGAATAGAGGAATGAATATGGGAGACAAAACTGCACAATACCATGTTGTTTTGTCTAGTCAGTGTGACTTAGACATCTTGAAGAGGAAGAGAAATGTCTCTTTCACGATGTCTTCCTTTTTTTCTAGCTCCGTCCTACTTCATGCTTTATAATCCACATCTCTGATCAAAGTGATTTCCCTTGTAATCAATGACTAATTCTATTTTGCAGAAAGAAACTAGGTTTTGAAAACATTAATCCTGACACAATAATTTGCTGTTTTAGTCAGAAATAGAAACTTGAGATAATAATACCATTCACATCTGTAGATTTAGGTCTTTAATGTATGTGTAACTGGTGAATGGAAAGCTGTAAACTCGTCTGGTTGCATGAGTAGTCAAAGTCAATGGGCTGTTTTAGCCCATGTCTGCACTACTGTAGCTGTGCTAAAATCAGTAGAAATTTTTACCTGCACAGAAAGAAGTAATGCAGTTATGAAACAAGCTAATTAATTTATTCAGAATATTCACACCTCTTACATAGCTGTCAGACTTTTATTGTTAAGTTAAGCCAAAATAGTAGTAACAGCCAAATACATTCGAGAGCAGGGCTTTTTTGTTTCATGTAAGTAAAACGAGAAATAAAAACAAAGCTGAACTCATAAAAGATTCCATTAAGCTGTAATTTCATCTTCATTAAAGTTCAATTTATGTCCAGATCTTGAAGGGAAAGTATTTTTTGCATGTTTTGTCGGAGTACAAATCTGTATAGGACTGAGAGAAATAAGTTAAAGGAGTTTGCCATTAACTTTAGGTTTCCTTAAACAGAACTTATTTCAAAACTGAGAAAATTAGAAAGCCAGATTTGTCCAAATGTGTATATAGTTCCTACCTTTCAGTATATAATTTTAACTTCTGAGATTTTTCTACAGTCACAGAATATTCAGGTAAAAAATATTCACAGTTGGCTAGTTTTTTTAGTGAGTCTTGAATAGCTGGGCAATTGATTTCTGTGATGGTATGTCTTGTCTTTCCACAGGCACCTTCAAAGACAATGATTTCAAAGTCTTTCTATTTCTTATTCTGCTGTTGAAGTACCTTAGATTTGTAAAGCTTTTCCTTGACATGCTGAGAAACAAGTTATCTTTGCTCCTGACTCATCCCTAGCTTATTATTTGTCTTATTCTGATGAAAAGGACTTAAAATGGAGATTTGTGTATTTAATTCTCAACTAGGCCATTTGTGTTCATATGCTATATTTATTTTCTGGAGCACTTTCTTTTTCTGTCCTTTACAACACAATGTGGCAAGCACTGTAAACCTTTGACAATTTTTAACTTGTTTTCTAAAAAATTATAAATGTTACACAGCAGCTACTAAAAATTACTGAAAAAGAAAGATAATTGTTTTGAGAAAAGCATTTTGTTCCTTTATAGTGGCACCACCTTAGTGAAAAAGTCTGTCGGAAAACCACAGAGCTGTAAATTTTCTCTTTATTATTCTGACTTGATACTTTTTCAAAACCAGAACTTAGGCCATTGGAAGTTCCTCTCTGTATGTAAATCTTACACTGCATATGCTAAGATGTTTTGACTTTTCAGTGCATTTTATTGGAATAGAACTGAATTGAGTATTCTACTATTGACAGAAAAGTGTTTTATTTCTAAATATAGACACTTTTGTATTCATTGTAGTTAGCAATGGAAATCACACAGTTTGTCATTGGTGTTGAGCACCCGTTTACCGATATGTAATGGTTAGGAAATCTGCTAAATAGGAATTTCTTTTAGAAGCCAAATTTAGTCCCTTAGCATAAAGTAGATTTTACTAGCTAGCAGGCATAGCCAAATGGTAAAAGTTGAATCATGGATGTATCAAATGTCACTTCTGATTAGTCATTATTAATTATCTGAAAGGCATGAGTTTTAAGGCTCTTGTGATCTGGATCCATCATGTAATAAATTATATTAAAAAGTATATATTATTGCTTTTATCTTTAGCTAACAAAAAGGAAGCCCCAATTTCAGTTCTGAAGACTGCAGAGCATTTCTTTAAGAGGATGGGTGCTTGGTTCATGACCAAGTGGATTTTTGGTTTATGACCAACTGCAATTCTTCAGAGATGCATTTGACTTGAGCACTGCTCATTAATCTACTTTCAGTGGAAACATTATGATAGCTAATATGATGCGTTTTTTTCCTGAATATATTCTTTTTCTTTTTCCTTTTTAACGCTTAATGATCTTCCCAGTCAGAATGTTTCTTCTAACGTATGCCACAACTCTGAATTGATGGATTAGCCATATTTTAGTCTGTACAGCCAATAAAGGATTGTTAAATTTGCTAAGCATCTACTGAGAAGCAGGCACTTTTCAATCACATAAGAGATCTGAGAATCATTCCCATAACCATGGGACACTTTTTTTTCTATTGGTTTGTGTTAGGTTCACGTGACAGTGTTCTGGTAGTGGAGAGGCTGCACAGGTGTCTTCTGTGAGAAAAATCTTGGAGCTGCCCCCATGTCAAACAAAGCCGTTTTCAGCCAGCTCCAAAACAGACCTGCTGATGTCTGAAGCTGAGCCCATCAACAACTCTGGTGGTGCCTCTGAGGTAACTTATTTAAGAAAGGGTTAAAATATTGTGCAGCAAGTGTGAGACAGGAGTAAGAATACATGAGGGAAAATATGTGAGGGAAATAACCCTGCAGACACACAGATCAATGAAGAAGAAAGGAAGGAGGTGCTCCATATGCTGGAGCAAAGAACCCCCTGCAGCCCCTGGACAAGACCACAGTGGAGCAGATATCCACACTACAGATTGAGGAGGACACCAGAGCAGGTGGATGTGCACTGCAGCCCATGGAAAGCCCATGCTGGAACAGACTTCCAGCAGGAAGTGTGGCCCATGCAAAGGAGTCCACACTGGAGAAGATTTAATCACAGGACCTGTAATCCTGTGGGGAACAAATGCTGGACTGGTCTATTATTGGAGGAGTGTATCAAGAGGAAAGGATCCATGCTGAAGCAGTCCTCAAATAACTGCAGCCTGTGGGAAGGACTCACACTGAAGCAGTTCAGGAAGGACTGTTTCCTGTGGGAGAAACCTCACATTAGAGTAGGGAAAGATTGTGAGCAGGAAGAAGCGTCAGAGACAAAGCGTGATTTAATTGACCACAACCTTCATTCCCCATCTCCATGTGCCACTTTGGGGGTAGGTGATAGAAGAGTTAGGAATGAGGTTGAAGCTGGAAGAAGGAAGTGGATGGGAAGAAGTATTTCTAGCTTTGCTTTTGTTCCTCCTTATCCAACTTTATTTTTAATTGCCAATGAATTAAATCAATTTCCCTAAAGATGAGTGTATTTTGCCCGAGACAGTAATTGGTGAGTGATCTCACTGTCCTTAGCTCAACCTATGAGCTTTTCATCTTATTTTATACTCCTGTCCTGCTGATGTTTAGGAGTGTCAGGTGGCCAGCCAAATCAGCCCACCACATGATACCATGGCATATACAGTATATATGGTATGGTATTATGGAAAACATACTTTGACATTTTAGATATGGCTGGAGTGGAGAGGTTCAGATTGCTTTTTATTATGACTTTTTTTCTAACTAATAGAGAGATCAGAGAGATTCAAATTTATGATACAGATTACTTAAGGCTTATTTTCTACTTTCATTAACTTTTCACACTGCATCTAGAGATGTGAAATTCAGTATCTCTCCCAGTCTTTCTTCAAGTAGTGAGTTCATTTTGTGCTACCTTGGAAAAAGTAACAGCTTTATGAAAACCTTTGTGTCTCTCCTGTTCTGTCATCAGTCTTTGATTTTCCCACAAGTTCTTGAACTATGAATTGTTTCCCTTCATCCCATTGCAATAAGCTTATTTTGCATAACATGGGTGGCTGTTCAAGGGCCCTGCACCTGGAGCTTCATGACGGTTTTATGGGATATGGGCAGATGATTTCAGAATTAGAGATGGATGGCAGGGATTTTCTTAGGAGTTTCAGGGACTTTGTAGTAGCTTGTGGGACCAAACACATGTTGTTATGTGCAGCAAGGCAGACTCTAAGGGTCTCTGTAGCTTAGATCAGGGCCTGCAGTGTTAAGACAATACAACCTGAGGTTCTTCATGTGGGCACCTGCTATAGAGCAGCTCTATAGAAGTGAAGCTGCCTGTGAACACATACAATACATCTCACTGCTATCTAAGTGCCAAAGAGGAGGAAGTTTTACCGTGAATATCATAGCTTGTTATGGTTTCTAATGACTAAAAATGATTTTTTTTTTGCAATTAAATGGTGTTTTGCAATACGCAGTTTTCAGTACAAATCCATAAATATAACCTATAGGAAGGCCCAGATTACAAAGCTCATGAATCAGTGACCACGTTTTCAGTGGGCAGCATGGAAAAAGCTTAAATTCCTGAAAACAAAACTCCATACTCTTAAGTGCATTTAGAGCTGATAAATGTTTTAAACAGCAAATGGCTGACTAAAATGAGAATAGAAACATGAAATCATCCAGATAATACTTACAGAGTGAAGACACTAAAATTAAGCATTGGTGAAGATAGTCTCTAAATTCAGTGAAATTAATACAATTCCATTTCATGTTTAAGGAGTAAAATACTCAAAACAAATACTACTTGCACTCTGTGAGGCATAGTGTCACTGCACCTCTTTGAGCGATTAGAGTCTTGAAAGTCTACTCTGAATTTTACAACTTCTATCCATTTTCAAATTACAAATGTATAAGTGCAGTCTCTTTTGAGTTAGAGACAATATGATACTCAGTGTGTTAATGTATTGATACAATACTCAATACCAGTAGTACTTCAGAATTACAAAACAATACTGTCCAAAACTTCCTGTGCTGGATGCAATCCAGACATCTTTCACGATGGACATAACACTCCTTAGAAAAGTAGTGCAAAAAATTAGTGTGTACTTGAGTGGATGTCAAGAAGTTACGTTATAGCTACACACTAGTTTTTCTCAGGTCAACTAGCAAACAGAACACATAGTCTTGAAAATTATATGTGTTTTATAAAAAAAACAGTTGTCAGAAGCATCACAGGAATCATTTAACTTTAATATGTTAATTTTAAATGGAAACTTGTGTCTTCAAGACATGGGGGAAGTGCCAATGTATTTTGAAAAACTCTCAAAAAATGGTTACTATTTTTAATCTGAAGAAGCATTTAAAATATAACATACTTTCAGCTAATGGAAAAGTTTAAGCTCCACAGAGCTTGTGGGTTAGTATTCCCTGTGACATGTAAATTCCTGATGTTCCATAGGACTTCTCCTTCCTTCAGGAAGCTTGGCCTCTTTCCTTGGGAGAAGCAAGGGCTTCCTTAAGGCTAGGAAGCAGAAATAAAAACTGTCAGATGATGATGTGCTTGCTACTTCAGTCTTAAAATGTGGGCTTTTATGAAGACACTCCTTCTTGCAGAACAAATAAAATCTCTTCAGTGAAAGATGATGATTATTTTTCTTTCACTTCACAGAAAGACTTTAGTAGCTCAAAAGCTCATGAAAAGCAGTAATAATCACCTTTCACAGATGAGATATCCTGTAGATATAAAATGCACAGACTCCTCCCTGAGTCTTCAGTTTTAGAATTGACAAACAAAGAGAAAGGCTAAGATTTTCCTTCCATGTAGACAAATCCTAATTCTTTTAAATTTTTTTCCCTCTCCTCTTTTCTTTTGTAGCCTTTAAAGTGCAGATCAGCAGGAGATGTCTCTGTTGCAAGAAAAGGTGAGAGATTCCTCCATGGAATCTCATGTGGACCAACAGAGCTTCTAAAAAGTTCTCCTGAAGGTTCTTTTTTTTTTTTAATGTGCAGTCTATTTTGTCCCTCTTCGATTTCTGTGGCAAGTGGCCAAGCCACATGGATGGGAGAGAATCTCGGTGTTCAGGACACATCTTATCATAGTGGAACAATTTCTATAGCAAAAGGGCAGCCTGACATCAAAATTCAAATTTTTTTGATAAGCAGTATAGGCAGTGGGTGCAGATACCTGGGTAAACCCTTATATCAGTACAGGCTGGGGGATGACCAGATTGAGAGCAGCCCTGTCAACAGGGACTTGTGTGTGCAGGTGTATGAGGGGCTGGACATGACCCAGCGATATATGCTTGCCGCTCAGAAAGCCAAATGTGTCCTGTGCACCAAAAACAATGTGGCCAGGAAAACAAAGGAGGTGATTCTGCATCTCTGCTCTGGTGTGACCCCACCTGGAGTGCTGCATCCAGCTCTGGGGTCCTCAGCACAGGAACATCGATCTGTTGGAGTGAGTCCAAGGGAGGGCCACCAAGATGATTAGAGGGATGGAGCATCTATCCTGTGAGAAAAGGGTAATTGGAGCCTTATATTTCCTGAATATAAATAAATAATAGCAATAAAAAATTCTTATAAATTTATTCTATGGAAGTTTTCATATTGTATAATTGTAAGTTTCTGTGGCAATATAATTTATCAACAATGTAATTAGTTTTCTCCTTTTCTGCTAATTACAAGCTACTTTCGATCCTGAATAGATTAAACATGGGATGTGGATGGAGACCTATGAATCTTTAATCTCCAAACTCTCTGACTATTTTTCTTTAACCTTTTGTCAAGACATTTAACATTGGGAAGTATATTTAAAACCTTTTTATTAGCACAGAAACATTTATGCCTCTTTTAGAAGTTATCTTGTGATGATTAGTCTATATATGTAAGGTACTTTGGAGATTTTCAGCACAAAGTACCAATTAAGCTCTATTATTTCTACAGCTATTCTTATTTGAGTTTTCCACCTTTTCTAAGCCTTTGAGGAAAGAAAATAATATCAAAGGCCTTTTTAAGGAAAGTTTTCAGGAAAGACTTCAGGAAAGTTATGAGAACTGCATGTTTGCAACAGCTAGATAACTCATCCTGTTGATTCTTTCTATTCCTGTCCATTGCTATCCCACTCCTTTCACTACTATGGTACAAGACTGATGTAACTAAGGTGGAAGAGATAACACAATGTGAAGAGTTTCTTCACTTTCGAATATCTTTGGTGGGTTGTTGCTATGCTTCTTGATTCAACTTGGAGAATTAAATTCAAAACTGGTCAAAACTCAGAATTCTGTGAGAAAAATGCAGTAATTTTCATTTTAAAGTGTAATCTTTGCAGTAATTACTCTAAGAAATTTGTAATATTAAGAAATATCTTCTGAGAAATTTTGAATTGAATAACAGAGTTCTTTTTAAGTTGTGTAACTGATTATGTTTTCACTATTTCTTAACTAGTCTCTGACAGCATTACATAAGGCATAAAATTGTAAATGACTACTGACACACCACAGCATGATTAATAATTTAAACTGTTTTTATATAAATAAAAAAGAAATAAACATACCTGCTACTTACTTTGAAATAAATGATCATATTTTCTCCATTAGACAGATTTCTGTTTGTTTTGAAAAATTTTGACAGAAAACAAATGGGAAAAATATAGCTGTCTTAATTTTTCTTATTTTATCTTGCAATCATTTTTCTATGTCAATGAAAATAGCCTAGATGAATTTTGCTCCTCCCACACTTGAGCCAAGAGTGTCAGTGGCTCTGATAATTTTGTTCCTTCCAGTAATGTACTACTCTGGGGAAGGAAGAAGCCCCTGGTTATATTATTGCAAAGTTAAATAAGCTGCCATCTATGGAAGATATAAAGTTGTCATGAGTATAGCTCCATCTTTTACAGTATGTATAAAATGAGACCTGAGGAGGTTTTTGTAAAACAAGAAGCAAACCAATGGCTCTTGGGAAGGAATGGTTACCAGAGCAACCTATTAAACATTGCTTTATACTATCAAGTAAGCATAGAGCTTGCGCTGCTGCTGATAATTGTTTTTACTTATAAGCCAGAGGTTATTTATATGGAAATCTTGCAGCATGTTGTGGAATCCTAAAAATATGCAACTTTGCAACATCTACCAACAGAAAATGTGATCTTGGAACCTGAACTAAGAAATCCTGACTTAGAGACAATTTAAGATTTTAGGCCTCATGAAAGATCAGAAAATGGAGGGAGAGAATATACACCTCTTTGAAATACAAAATAATACCCCTTTATTAGTTTGGAGGTTAGGTTTCTCAATGCTTATAAGATGCTTGAATAGACTGGAACTTTATGTTCTAAAATTCTTCCTTGTTGTCAACTAAAATATAGTTTTAGAAAGTTCCTTGAGTATTCATATCTTGTCCAACTTCTGGACACCGAAGAACTGACAAGACCTATAGCAATGAGGGTACTATGGACACCTCTCTGTGGATCTTACAGAAACAGGAATGCTAACTGATTCAGGTAATAATCAGATCAAATTGTAGTCTATTGCTATGATTCTTATCTACTTAGTACCACATACATCAGTACAGTTCAAGATGTCTAACAAGTCTGTAGTCATGTCTGTTCTAATTTCACTAGTCACTAACTAAATAGTGAAGAAAAATGTGCATGAAATCTCAATCTCCAGTAAGCTATAATTTAGGCAAGAACTGCAGATAATACAATAGTCAGGCAGAACAGGAGGTAGAAGCTGTCACTTCTGAAGGAGCTGTCATAATATGTCCCATTGTTATATCACACTAATTGTTCACTTTTCTCATATCTGACCTATGCGTCTTCCCTTTGGAAAGAACTCTTGTTGTGCTTGTCCTGTATCTGCTTGTGTATTCAGGGTGGACAGTTCCTTCCTTTGTTTTGCCAGTTGTTTTTTACTTCAGTCAGAGACAGCTTTTAAGTTAAATGGCCATCTGGCAACTTTGCTCCTCTTCAAACTTATCTGAAAGGAAATTCGTTTAACAGGTGCACAATAAGGCATCGACAAGTTATTGACCAACACAAAAAAGGGGTAAGCCTAGATGCAAGAGCATCACATGCCTTATAAAACAGAAAATTGATAGTCAGAGGACACAATGTCTGAAGCCAGACACATTTCCAGATGTGCTATTTCACCTTTAAATTACAAAGATTAGTATGTCAGAAATAGAAACCAAAGAAAAAGATGTATGAGTACTGGGGTTACCATTTATACTTTTGCACTCTGCTACAAAATGCATTGCTTAAAAAAAAATAAAGAAAAAAAAGGCAATAATCTAAATGAGGCATCTTCAATTACACTACATTTCTAAGTTTATCAGTTTCAGGTGTGCTAACTACTTATAAGATAGAATGTGTCCAGTTATGTATGAAAGATGAGTAGGAGCAGGCCATCTCAGTTTGGCAGACCAAACTCCTATTTTAGAATGGTTAAGATAGGGAGAAGACAATGTTTAAAGTAAAGGGTTTCTGTATTACAAGTAGTATAAGAAAGAATACATTTAAAAATGCAGGTAGCAGACTTTGATTATAGAAAGTATGGGTTTAGGTGAAAATATTATTTCATTGTGCACACAGTTTTCGGTGGGTGAGTGCTACGTTGCCTTCTCTGATGGCTTTTCCTCAGACCCTGCTTGAGCCCAGGCTAGCTCGCAGCCACCTTTGAGGGCCTTGGGGCAGATGTCTGGGCACCAGAGCACCAAATGGCTCTCCACTTTAGAGCTCGGGCACTCTGGCGACTCTGGAGCCACCAGTTAGGTGGTACGCCCTGCCACACACCTCGCAAGAGGCTTCTTGAGTGTGGTCAGTTCGCCCTTATCCAAAGAGCACTCCAGGATGAAGGACCTGTAGCCACTGCTTGCTAAAGGAAGCAGAAAATGTCTCTCTGAGTAGGTAGAACAGAGTTCAGTTTATTGGGGGTTTGGTCCCAATGGGAGCCTACTGCAGAGAGCACCCAGGACCCTCGGGCTCGACCTTTTCTAGGGGGTGTAATTGAGGGGAGGGGAAAGGTAAAGCACCAACTAGGGACAAGGGAAGGTGGGATCTGGAGGTAACAGGCAAGGGCAGAAGCCAGAGGCCTTCTACTCAACCCTATCCAGGACCGAGGAGCTTTGGATTGATAGGGAAAGGACCAGAAGAAGGGGGGAGCTGGGATACAAATATGGAATAGGGAAGGATGGGTCCGAGGAGGGGATACAACTGAGGGCAGGGATAACAATTTCAGGAGTAACCAAGTGGGAAGGGGGGGCGGGGAGAGACTAGAACAGTCTATTTACAGAGAGTATATATGAAAGTTAACAAAACTATATATCAAACCCTTATAAATGTATAAACCCATAAAAGCACCGTCACAGGTGAGTAAAACTTTACTAATAATTATGCAGCAATAATTTTTAGAGCATGTTGTATCAGATCCTGTTGCCTGTTTTTAAATTCTTAGACACTAGAACTGTGATTCGGGTACTCAGCTATTTGCTTCACCTAATGAAGAAAATCAGATCTTCTTGAAATAAGCATGCATTGACACAGAGGAAATAAAGTAATTATTGTCATGCTCTTCTAGGATGGTGCAGAGACATCTAATATCAATATCCTGACTCATATTGCTCTCAACTCTGTGTCTAGAACAAGTATTTTGAAATTTCTGAGTTGATGAGAACATTTGGAGCAGTGATTCATTCCTAAACATTGAGTGCTTAAAATTTTGCACAAATGTCTCCAGATGAGCTAAAGAGAGCAGAATATTATATAAAGCATCATTTAGAGTACAATCAAAAAGTATTCACACTATAGAGATGCAATCTGAGACCTTACACTGTCAGGAATATGACCTACCATGGAAATATATATGTCTTGGACTCTGAAGGATCAAAGAATATCACAGAATCATAGAATGTTAAGGAGTTGGACTAGACCGTAAAGATCATCTAGGAATAAGTTCTCCTAGATGTAAGTAAACACAATTTTTGAATAGGAAAAAGATTGTATCATTAAGAAGACATTCATTCCTTTCAGCTATCAGCTTAAAATAAGACTAAGTGCAATGAATATTAGTAGGTAAAGGTGATAAAAGAGTCCTGTGGATGTTGCTTCCACAGACAGAAACTGAATGTCATGTTCTCTAAAGGACAGTGCACCTAAATGAGTCAGGACTTGTAAATTAAAGTAGTCCCAAGGTAAGTATCTTGCATTTCTATATGTACACGCAAATGTCTCTATTACTACTATTTCTGCCTTCACCACTAAATTGAACGGAGGAAGGGAACATGAAGGTGTAATAACCTTTAAACACATCAGGCATTCATGAGATAACCTGGGACCAAAGGCTATTCATGTGGCTCTCACTAGGCTCCATGAGAGGGAGTTATCCCTAAGCAGAGAGAACATGAGCTCCTCTGTTCCTTTTTTTGGCCTACAGGATCAAGGATGATCTTTTGGAACCTACGCATGTAGTAGTCTGGTACATATGTGGTATGCAGACTCAGAAATAAAATAAAATACAAATTAAACTTCTTTAGGAATGCAACATGATAGTTTAGAATGCTTTGTAAAGTGGCATTTTGTGAAAGAGAGAATTGGAAAGCTTTAGAAATGTAACTAAAAAAAATGAACTTAAATAGCCATACAGACATACAAATCTGAACTAATCAACCTGGACTTCCTTCAAAGACAAGAAAGAAAAAAAATGGACTCTTGTTGATAACATATTATAGAGTCTGTTTCAATATCTCTTTAGAATTAAATAGAGCACACTTTAGAATTGTTTTATTCTCTCCATTGACTGTAACTCAGAAGTCTGCTATATACATTTAGATAGTGAAAACACAGAATGTGTATCCACAGAGCAGATAGGGGGAAGGACAAAAACTTGCTAGACCATTTTCCTACTACTGAGCTATGATCCTGAAAACTAATCTCCTAATGAATGACTGCGTGGTGGAGTGTCTGATGATGATCTTATTACCTGTACTACACTTGTTCTTCCTATAATTTGAGCAAGTTCAATTGCCTTTTCAATTTGTCACTACAGACAGAAATTTTTGCAAAATTTGTCTTCTGAAACTTGGCTGAAGATTTTCCGGGGGGATTTATTTAGGCAACCTACACCTCAAAATTCCTCAGAAAGTTTCTGGAATTAAAATCTGAAAAGCCCTGAATAGCCATGAGCATCTGAAGACTAGTATACTGTCTATACATGCTGTTATTTTAGAGATATCTAGAACAACTATATGGACAAAACATAGTTATGGACTTCCTGGAACTAAGTTATTATGTTACCACTTCGGTTTATCCAGTGCCTTAGAACTTCTTCTCAGCTGTGCAGTATCTCATGTGCTGTGTTTGGATTTTTTCACACACCAAGATAATTGATTCAGTGATCTTGCTAGGATTTTATATAGATATCTTTATATTTCTAATATTTTTCAAGTAAGTGCTAAATTTTTAATCGTCTCTGCACTCTTTATTAGACATACATAAATTTTCTTAAAATAAAATAATTGCATTTCATTACCAGTTGTTCAAAGTGAGGTAACTCTGTTAATTTCTATTTAATACTTTTCATATTCTAAACAATTCTTTAATTTTGAACTGCTGAGGACTTATGCAGCTTCAAGGAGTTGAGTGTAGTATTTGCCACATGTTAAATTCTGTTATTTTGTCTATTTATAACTAGTTGGTTTATGTTTATTTGGGTATTTTTGTTGTTTTGTATATGTTAATCACTGATGTAAAAAAATCAATAAAATTATGTGATTCATGATTTCATTTGAAATATTGTTCAGTCAGAAATACATCTATACAGGAAAAGAAGGGTTTAATGGAAGAACTAGTTAATGAACCCTGATGCATTTTCTGGAATGGAGTACTTCTGATGTGCATTTCCATAAGGCTCAGAGTATATCTACAATGGGAAAGCTGTCTTCTGTATATCATAGACAGAGTATTTGGTAATCAGTCTTGTGCATTGTTATGTTCTTCTGAGCTTACAGGGGGCTACAAAAATCACTGAGAAAGAGACTAAATTATCTTGTCAACCTTGATGCTCCTAGAGCTATAGCAAAACCTTAGCAAACAGACATTTTTTGTAGTCTTCATAGAAGGTCACACTGTCCAGAAAAGCCAAACATGTAAAGTATTATTTGCTGGATTGTACGAAACTTAATTTAGTGAAAAATAGCAGGTAGACTTATGATGTTAATAAATCTTTTTATAAGATAAGAATGACCATCTAAATTCAGTGTATTCCAGCCCTGCTACACTGGGTGCTCTCTCTGTGTATGGCTTTTGGTGCAAACACAGCAGCGACGTGTCTCTCTCCATGGTGTCCTGGGAACAGCTCAGATGCCACGTCCGAACAAGAGCTTGGACCCCTTGGGAAAGAGAGTTGCGGATCACAAAGCTTTCTTCCCCCTTTTCGACTGGAACATTAGTGAGAAACATGTTGGCCCGTGACTCTGCCTGGACTACATCTCACCAGGAGTAGCAGCTGCCATTTGTCTTGGCAGCAGCCATCCTCTCATGACCATGGGACTGCGCATTTCTTTTTCATTTTCACAAGTTTTCAGTTGTCTCTGAAGATATTGTTTTGTGTTCTGTGTTTTTCTCATTTAGATATACAAATAGATATTTTTAATATATATATATTTAATAAAAGAGATGTTATTTTCTTCTCTATATTTTGTGGTCTCATGTTTTCAAATTTAATTAGTACAATTGTCTTATAACCAAGACAAAGGGACAAGTTGAAGCAGAGTGAGACTGACAAACCCATGTCATATTGTGTGCATGGAAGAAGAAAATCTAAACAAAGTAGTGTGTGATGGCATCCTGTATTGACTTGCACATGTGTCTACTGAACTAAAGGAGCTGAAAAATACTTCCTGTTAAGCTGCAAAGAAGCAACTTGAAAGCTTAAATCACCCCTACCGTGCTGAATTCTGGGAAGGTGTGTCCTGTGGCAGGTGTAAACTATGGCTTGTTTCTCTCCAAGGAGTAGGTGTCTGAGAGACAATTCTGGATCAGAAGCTAACTCAGATGATTAGCTCACTCTCTTCTTTTTTCTTGTCTTGTTCTCTTCACTTCTGGTTCAGTTCTGTTCTACTTGCCAAAGTCATCTTACCTATTTTTTCACTCACTGAAAGATTATATGCTTGCTACAGGGGATTTTTGTATCGGTGGTGTTGAAAAATGCATGATTTACTTGGCATGTATAACAGAAAAACACTTTCATAAAGCCTGATGAAAGATGCTGGGTTTTTTGCATCTGTACACTGTTGTATTATGAGAAGGGATAGACAGAGGTAATTTTGAGGGATTTGGCGCATCAGAATGTGGCATTCCACAATAAAAACATTTCTGTGGTCTCTAGTTCTTCATATCTACTTCCATATGCTCTCCTGATTTAACTCTATTGATAAAAGAGAGTCCTCCATGAAATGAAAAGCTGGGACTTTCACCAGTCTTTTATCTGGGAAGTGTTGATTTGTGTAAGAGATTATACACATAGTAATAAGTGAGACCGTGTGAATTGCTATTTGTCAGACTTTATAAATTGATCAATACTGAAAAATATGGGTGTATAGAGGTGGCCTCTACAAGGAACTTTTGCATGAAATTGTGATATTATACAAAGTTTTATATACCATCATACCATATTATTTCTCCATAGCAACTCTATTTACATAAATTTTATTTCAATTACATACTATTATTATACTCAGCTTTTTAAAAATACCATGTTAACTTGCATGTTGTTTAGCAAGACATACTTGAGGCAGTTATAAACTAATCCCTCAATTTGCATTAATACAATTAATCAATAATGTACAGATGTATATTGTGAAAACAAAGGGATAACAGACAAACAAATATACATCAAGCAGATACAATGGGTTTAAATATTTATCAATGGTTCAACTTTTATTGGTAATTAGTATAGCTGTTAAGACTAATTTGTAAACTTTTGGTTCAATGGTAATGGTGTCTTTTAAAAAAATGTATTTTGCTTTAAATACATTCACAGTGACATCAATAGAACTTCAAGAATTTGTTTATATCAGAACAGAAACCATAGTTCTGTTATTTATATTTAACAATTAATTGATATTTTTAAACAAAATTTATAGTTCATTTTTTTGTAGCTCCAGTTTTATGAGATTTTTTACAGGAGAGAAAACAATCATCTTAAAATCACTTAGTCAGAACTTCTAAACTCTTGTTATCCACAATCTCTGTATTACACATTACACATTTCACTGTCCATATTTTTGTCCATTCAGTTTTGAGCCAGTTAAAAGCATAATAGTCAAAAGCATTAATAGAAGATTTAAAAGAAAAAATTCATAAGCAATCATTTATGAAATGATGTGATAGTGGGAAAATATAAAATAAATATAACATATTTATATATAAAATAAATATATATACATATTTTTATATTTTATATTTTATATAAATATTTATGTATATGTATATAGAAAATATTTCAGTATAACTGTAGTTGCATCTTTTTTCCAATATAAACATTATATGGCTAATTATACATGCAGGAGGCTGTATGAAATACGTGCACAAAGGTTTGGACAAGAACAGATCATGTGGGAAAAGTGTTATTTATAGATTACTGCTAAAATAATGATGTTGAACTGGAAGGTTTGTGTCGGTCAAAATATCAGTGGCATTGCTTATTGTTCACTGTGAAAGTCAGTTTGCTTAGAAATGGTTTATAGGATGTGAAAAAAGTTAACATAGGAGCTTTTGTGTCCAGAAATGAGGTTTATGGTTATGTCAAGCCAAACCACACCTAGTTAATAAAATATCTGCATGACAAGGTATTGTGGAGATTATCATAAAGAAGTAAAACGTGAAACCTGGAAAATAAAATAGGTCTGTTTTGACAATGTTAAGTAAATTCCTAAAAGGACAACTTGATTTAGATATTTGGGGGGGGTACAGTAGGAACTGAAAGGAGGTAAAGTTGTGATCATTGGAAAAGTATGGAAGTGTCAAAGCTAAATACTGAAACTATAGACATGAGTTGTCTCAGGGAGAAATCTTGACAAGAAAATATGAGAATATCCTACAGACTTTCCAAAAAGGAGCAGAAGATTGACAAAATATATACAAACAGAGGTATAAGAATGAAGAATCATATACAAAAGCCTTGGATAATCAAATCAATTTTGGCTTTTAAATATTGATAAAAAATAGTAATATTTTCTATTTCAGCATTCTTTTGCTGCAGTTGTATAAGAGACTGAAGAGCCAAAAGAAGAAAACAAAATGTTCTTCCAACTTTACAGCTTAATGAAATCTGATATTCAAATTCACTCAATACGGAAATTAAAAAACATGTAAATAGACTCACTTTCTCAGAGGGATAGTATGAACAAATTACCTGCTCATGGAGATCAGAGAATAGTGCAGATGAGCCACAATTTCTGTATCCTACAAACATCATAATTACATGGAGTTGTGCCTGCAGCAATTCCATATATAAAATATCATTTGCTTACTTGAAATATGGTATGGGTGAATCTTAGTTGATTCATAAACTAAAGGAAGCAAACTGTGTCTGAAATTCTACCATATTCAGATGACATGAATGGTATCTTGCCACTGAGTGTTATACGAGGCTGGTCTACTCCAGTGAAATTTCTGATGTATTTCATAGAATCACAGAATGGTTTGAGTTGGAAGGAACCTTAAAGATCATCTAGTTCCAACACTTATGCCATAGACAGGGACACCTCCCACCAGACCAGGTTGCTCAAAGCCCCGTCCAACCTGGCCTTGAGCACTTCCAGGGATAAGGCATCATGTCTTCTCTGGGTAATCTGTTCCATTGCCTCACCACCGTCACAGTAAAGGATTTCTTACCAATATATAATCTAAACCTTTCTTCTTTCAGTTTAAAGCCATCTTCCCCCTTGTCCTATCACTATATGCCCTTCTAAAAGGGGCCCTTCTTCCCTCTTCAGCTTTCTTGTAGGCCCTTTTTAAGTACTGTAAGGCTGCTATATTTCTATGGATTTACTCTTTTGTTGATGCTCCAGCACCATGAGCTTACTGTCATGTGTTTTTCCTTTTGATAGTGAGAATGAAGTTTTATTAAGTTTTATGGTAGTCATGTAATGGAATCCATAAAAGGGAAAATTTAGAAATCTTTGAGTAATATTCTAAATTTTAAAATTATTTTGACACTTCTATTTGAATACTTCTTAGCATCAAAATGATGATGAATCAGAGAAATTGGAAGCAAAGAACATTGGAAGAGAAGACCATTTAAACATATGAGTAAAAATGTTATCTGTATTTTTTGATGCAGATACAAAGTCTATTTGAACCAAAAGGCTTTGTAATGGGGCTTCTGACACTGGTATGCCAAGGACAATATATTTATTACACTAATGTTATTACACATTTCAGTTTAAAGGAATAATTTCAATGATTATAATAATTAGCATTTCATAAAAAAAAAATTCAATAATAAATCCACCTTCGTAAGAACTTGAGATACATTTATCTTTATACATGTAGGTTAGAAATTTTGAATTTTCCCTTTCTCAAGGCCATTTCATTTTCTGTGCAAAGGATTAATCTTATTTCAACTCATCCACTTAGGAGTCAGGTGTGAGCTAAATCTTTAAAGTTTTGTCACAGTTCATATAAATCATGATGGTCAAAAAATTATCCACCTTGTAGTAGACAGTGAATGGCAGATTGGTTGCATTGCTCTTCATCCAGTTTTTCTGAACATAGCAGTGGTAGAGAACAGCAAAGAGGCATTTAATGCACATTGTGCTGTTTATTTCAATTAGTTTATAGTCAACGATTGATTGATCCTTGACTGGGAAGTCTTTTGATTGTTCGCTGTTGCTGTGCCTGCTCAGATGGCTGTACCCCGACAACCCCAGGCCAGCTCACAGCCACCCGACGGGGCATTGGGCAGATTTGGGCACCAGGCGGCCAATTGGCCCTTCACAGAAGGGCTCGGGACGCCCGGTGACTCAGGGGCTTCCAACCAGGCAGTACGCCCTGCCTCACGCTCCGCAAGGAGCTTCTTCAGTGAGAGCAATTTGCTAGACTCTAGCCGGAGTCCCTGGAGGTGGACCAGTGGACTAGCTGCCTGACGAAGAGGACAAAAGATGACCCTCGTGGGTGGTGTAACAGGGAACCTTTATTAGAGGTCTATGCCTCTAGAAGAACCAACCCACAAGAGCCAAGATGGTTCTCAAACATGGGTTTAAGTAGGGGGCATAAACAGGGGGTGGAAATGGGGAAAGGACCAACCAGGGAAGGGAAGGAGTGGGGTTTAGGGATGATTGGCATGAGAGGAAGCCTAAGGCCTTGTACTCAAACCAACCAGGGACCGAGTAACTTGGAGAGACAGGGAAGGTTCTGGAAGAAGGGGAGGGGTCAGGGTGCATATTTGGGATGGGGGCAGAGGGACGCGAAGGCGGGGAGATTGTGGGGGAGGAAGACACTGGTGGAGGGAACTAAGTGGGATCAAGGGAAGGGGAAGACGGGGGCAGTCCATTTACAAGCAGGGCTAATAGGGGATAACTGGGGATAACAGAACTGTACATTAAATGAAATACAAATGGATATATAAACTTATAATATACACCGTCACAGTTCGCCCCTTATACACAGCGAGAAAAGCACTGTAGATACTGTGCATTTGCACAATTGACTAGTCTTTCATGATTATTTGTTGTATCTGCCTCTTTGTACTGTGCAGCAGGGCTGAAGGTTCCAGACATTTCTTTGAAGAGAAAGCTGAAATGCTGTAAGTCAATTGACTTGGCAATTGCCCCAGGTTTTTGCCTTTAGTGAGTTTCTAATTGTTGTCAGAGAAATTGCTGAGTATCTAAAATTGCTTTTGATCTTCATAGCTGTTTTCTTTCTAATATACAAAAAGGTGTCACTAGTTGTATTTTTTTATGCCCGGGGTGACCGCCTTGTTCTTCTTATGGTTGCTACAGAGAAACCTCATTAGCAGGATAGCCCATTGTTTCAGTTGCTTAATCTTTTTAATGTAATGGTCAGAGCACGTGTGGAGAATGTGGGAGATCAGTGTTTATTCTGCCTGAGGAAATTAAAATTCCTCCTATTTCCTGTTGGGTCTGCTAGTCGGTAGGGTACAGGTTTTTTCAAGATGTTCAATATTGAAAGCAATCCATATTGCTCCAGCAATATTGCTTCTCTTACGGAGAAGACCACAGGAATCATTTAGATATAGGAAACATGAGGATTAGTAGTATTTCGTTGACTGAGTTACTAAGTATTCACGTGAAAAGGGGAATAAAGCTTTACAGGCTGATCCTAGGATTGTTCACATGCTTCATTTGTGCAAACTACCAGAGACAAATGTGTAAGAAAGTAAGGAAGCAGGGACAAGCACTCAGAATATATACTCATCTGTAAGTAGCAATCCTAAGCATAGATGACTATACTATATATCTTTCTATTTGCCTAGTCTTTTGTTCATCTATTGATTTAGATATGTAATGGATTTTTAGAAAAGAAGCACTAAATATTTTCGCATGTTCAAGAGGAGGTATTTTGTGGTTTTTTTCCCCCTCTGCCCATTTTAAAATGTGTAGACTAGGCCGACTTTAAGAAAGATCTCTTTTGGAGAGAAGATAAAGATAATATAAAATAATAACTATTTGTTGTTTTTAGTACTAATGACTTCTATGTCACCTTCTGATAATGAGAGGATAACTGTGAGCCTATCACACCTATACAGCTAGAACTAGTCAAGCAGAAAATATAGTGTATCACAGTAATCCTGTGGCTTTATTTTAGTGTGATGAGTTGGATTTACTGCAGTAATCAGAACAAAAATGTTTTCTTCTTAAATTACTTAAGACTCTTTTTATGTTGTGAAGGACTTGTTTCAATGAAAAAATAATTCTTGTCTTAGGTAATACTATGCTTTATCTTGTGCTAATGAGTTAAGGAGTTGATATCATTAATTTTCCCACTTACGCCTGAGGCAGAATGTTGATGGGAAGGACTTTAAGAATAGGACTGAGCCTTCTGGTCCTGGCAAGCCCCTGCTTCCTAATGCTTATCTCTTGTAGAAATATCCTGGGAAATTGAATGGGTCAATGAAACAAAGCAAACAAAAACAAAAATTCCATCACAATCTTGGTGCAAAATCTAGTCTTCGCAAAACTAAACAAAAAGATATTTTTTATAAATTCTACTAAAAGACAAGACTGATTTGAGACAGAGCCTGGGTTAGGCAAGCTGGCAGCTTGCCCCAGGGAAGGTGGTTGCTGATGTCTCTGCTGCGTGAAGGTTAGAGACCAGTTCCTCTGAGCATCTGGGTGCTCACAGTTATGACATGGCTCAAAATGTTTCTGTCAGACCTGTCTTTATGACACTTAATGGGTTCAGATCTTCAGAAAGTCTTCTAGATTAAGAAAGCATATAGTGTTTCAAAATAGTTTTTTTGAGTCATTGGGTATCTTCTATAGAGACTTTACACTTGAAATCAAAGACTTAACTTACGTTTTAGGTGTTTTGGTTGTAGTTTTCTTGGTTGTTGTGTTTTGGGTTTATTTTTTTTCTAAGTTTTAGATTTCCATTTCCATTACAGTCCAAAATGAAAGCTTTTTCAAAATGGTAGAAATTTTCATGTGTAGAAATTTTGACCACCTCTCTGGGGAAGGACAGTGTTATCTTTGTGGGTTGAATTGGCAGAGAAAACAAAACAGTGATTCAAGTAAAATCACAGAAGAAAAGACAGAGTTTCTCTATTTCCAGAGAATATAGAAAAATAATGAGAACCGAAATGCATATTTTAAATACTTTTGTGCTTTAAATATATATTAGGATCAGGACAGTTTTAATTAGAAACAAAATCAACAGATAAACCTATAATACTTGGGTAGAATAGAAAAAATTAAAAGCAGAAAGAACAAGCAATGGAGTAAAATTATATAGGCAATAGAGAAACTAGATAATAGGCACACATTAGTAACTTTAAATTTACCTTATAGACACAACAGAAGATGATAAATATAAATTTCAGATTGAAAACGCAGATAAGAAACCATTTGGAAATTTTTATCTTACTGATTGCTGACTCTGCTTTAACCAGCAGTACTTGGAAAAGCAGTATTTAAATAGACAAAGTAATAGTGCTTTACAAAAAATACAACAAAATCAATAAGATGCATTGTTGCTGTCCTGCAATTTACATTAAGCATCCCTTAACATCTGTTTGCTTTTGTTATTACTTCATCCTTTTAGCTCTTCTATCAGAAATTTGTGGCAACTGAGATAGATTAAGACCTCAGCTGTTACTAATTAAGTCCATAGAACTAAATAAACCAATACCAACTCCCTTTGAAAAGGATTCTTTTACATTCCTTCTATTTTTTGAGGTTAACTGTTTTATTTTCCTCGTCAATCAATATATAAAGGACACAATTTTTCTAGCTTTGGGTTCCTGTGCATGTAACAATTTGGCATCTATTAAACCTCATTTTCACTCCTGGACTGCTTCCTACAAGGCTTGTTTCTCAGGTTTTCTTGCATTTTTTTCAATTTTCCTAGTTCTTTTATTTGTTTATTGTTTTGGATTTTTCCCCTGACATTCAAAGTGAAGATTTTTAATTATCCCGTAACCCTATATCTTTCTAAATGTTCAAAACTATATTTTTATAGATCTTAGAAGGCATTACATGACTCTCAGATACGATTTCTCAGCCAAGCTTTACATTTTGAGAGTACAGTTCTGGAAAATACAGCATAGATGGGTTTTGCCATCTTAGTTCTTTGCGTGTCTAGTATTCTCTACAGCTTATATTCAACAGTTTCATTCATACGTGAGTTCAAATATTTTTCTACTTTTGTATTTTATTCTAAAGTTTTTACTAATTTCAGATTAGACTTCACCATTTGTGCGTTCCTTCCTATTAAATATCTACGAAGAATCATTGATTGTACAGTTCAAACAGGTCTGAAACATTCCATTGACCATTTTTAAAAGAAACAGTAGCCTTATTAAAAATTTCATCTTGAGAGAAAGATGTCATTTAATGTCCTAATAAAAGAAAAAGAAAACTGCAGAAGAAAAAGTAAAAATTTTCTAAAAGATTCTATTTTAACTTTTTAAAGTCAAAGTTGAATTTGTGAATTCGTAATGTTTTCCTTCTGACAATAATGTCATTTTTTAAAAACGTAAACAAAAATATTTCAAACTTGAAATTTTTCAAACACCTTTCCTAACTTGCAGTGTGTTTATGGAAATATAAGTGATCAATTTCCTGTCCCTTTTTAGGATAGAAAAAAACTCACATAATCTAAAAACCTTTCATGGAGCAAGAAACCCTTTTCTGTAGAGAAATAGGCAGCTATGACTAAAGGTCAAATTTCACAGGTGAATACAGTGCACAACTTTGATAGTGGAGTACACTGACACTGACAGAGTACAGTGGGATTTGCCAAGAAGGGAAAATATGTCAGATTTCTAATGGAACATGCTCCTGAATTGGTGATATAAGAGTCTATGGCAGACATAAGGACCTCGAAACTCCAGTGTAGTCTATGGTAGAGGAGGAATGTTCTGGAATTATAAGAAGATCTTGAGAAGGTGAGGAAAAAGCACTGGTGTGGGAACTAAGTGTCCAGCTTGCCAAAAAAATTCAGCCTCTCATTAACAGCATGCTGCTGTTCAGCCTCTCATAAACAGACAGAATAGTACAAATATTATTTCTTTCCAGACAGCTAGAAACAAGAAGAAAAATGCAACATAAAAAAAAAAAAAAGGCTTTATGCTTTTGTCTTCAAAATCAGAAGGCAATTTTTTACCACTTTTAGAACTTTTTGAATTATATCTATTATGCATATATACTGTATTAGTTTTACTAATAGTGGGTAGTATAAAAATGTATAGGAGGATTTTTAAATGTACTTCCAGTCAACATTCTAACAGCATAGAATTAAGATTCAGGATTGCATGTACTTTTTTACTAGAGAGGTGTTAACACAGCCTCTTTATTTTTTATGTCACCTTTACAAATACAAATCCAATGTTGTCCCATAAAGTCTAAGACAAAATAAAAAAAGGAACAAAAACCAAAGCTGCAGACATAGAAATGTCTCAAGAGAAATATTAGGCTATGAGAGAAAGGCATAAAATTATGGTGGTGTAGAGGTAAATCAGATTTTTTAGACTTCTTCAAAGGACTGACCAGAACTCTAGCACCACAGGAAAGTTAACTTTTGACTCCGGATAATGCACCTTCTGCTCAAAAGGCTGAACACTAGTACATAACATCATAAATGCAACTTACTGCTTTAATACTGCCAGCTGACTTAAGCAGACAGAAAACTGAGAGGAAAGAGAAATGAGAGATAGTGCATTCTATAACAGTGGAGTTACAAAGCCAGCAGAGGAGAGTTGTGACTATGGAAGTATTTTCGTTATCACTAGTAAAGGCAGAGGAAACTGAAGACAATGAGAACTAAACACAGCTGTGGCATTTGCTTGACACAACTAGTACTGGAGCTGCAATGAAAGTGGAATTGCTTCTTTATATGTATCTCCACACAAGACAGTTGAGTTGACTGTTTTTTGCAACAAGTATGAAGTATTTATTTTAATCTAACATTAGTTTGGTGGTATTCATTAAAAACAGAAAGTTAATTATTAGATGAGCCTATGAATACAAAATTATGCCACCTGTTATGCCTGTTTTCCAAGGCAACTGTTCCAGCAAATGCTGCATATTCATTTATCCACCTTTTCAGACTGTATTAAAAGTGTTGTCATCTGTATATACAGAATACTAGCCTTTATGATAGAAATAAGAGTAAGAAGGACTGCAGATGTTTGAACATGAGCTAAGCTCTTGTATGGAACTGCTTGTATGGGAAGATAAGAATTTGTATCATGTGTGAAGTCTATAACCCAAAACTGAAAAGACTTAAGGCTTTGCTAAGACAATTTTAAGGGTAATCTCTGATAAATTAAAAAGATTGATGATCATGCAGGGCTATATACCAGAAGGCAGGAAAAATATAAACTTTGTGGAAGAAAAGGTAGATATTCTATAACATCTGTCACAGAAAAAAATACTATAGTACAGTCTCAATCAAATGAATCAGTACATCACAAGTTTAGTTTGTTTGGCCCTGTGGATGTAACTGTGTTGACAGTGATTTAACACCTCAGAAAAGAATGATCAGGTTGTCAGACTCCACAGAACCACTGGAAACTGTTGAGAAAATCACGGAAAATAGATTTTTTCCCTGTTGTCTGAAAATAGTTAAATTATAGAGAAAAATGTGTTTTATTAAACAAGATGAACTGTGTGATTCAAGGGGGTTTTTATGTCTCCTCTAACTTGTTCTAAAATGCTAGGAGAATATAATCTCACTGAAGGTCAAACTGTTAGTCTGTATCTTTAACTTGAAGGTCCCCAGTTGGATTTCCAGATAGTAGGTGTTATGGCAGGCGTGATGGAAGTGGGACTTTTGAGGGATTGCTGTTAACCTCAACATCTCACAGGGAATAAATATTCTTTGAACTGGGAAAGTTTTGAATTCCAGAGCATCTTTGGATCATAATCATTGTTTTGAACACAGCCTTCAAATGATGACTGCAGATGCACAATCTTGCGATGATGACAAATTAAAGTGCAGTCTCTCGTCTAAGCAGACTTTCTGTGTTAGCTCCAATGGCAACAGATCTTAATTTTAACTTGGTTAGAAGGGAACTCTGTTCTGAGTTTGTTAGTCAAGATATGTTTGCTTCTAGAAAAGTATTATGTAAACAACTGATCTTATCCAGAAATTACATTTAGAGAGAATATTTAATTTGAAGGTAAACCCATCAGTATTACTGCTAAACATTATTTCCCTTATTGACAGTTGCTTCTTGAGGTGCAAATGAAGCATGGGGATCAGGAAAAACACAACTTTCTAGTGGAATTTAAAATATCTCTTTCCTCCTCCTTCAGGAAGAGTCTCACTGGCTAAAATTTTATACCAAGAATCAAAATTATAAGATATATTCAATATGCAAAATGGCAGATGCCAAGAAGAAGTAATTTACTTTTTGGTTTATGAGATGACTTTTCATCCTTCTACCACCATAATTTACATTTTCCATTCAGATTTCTTGGTACTTTTCTACTCACTGTAATAGATATTGTCAAAGAGTTACAATATGAAGTGTTTGTGTTACAAGCATACTCCTAGTGCATATGAGCAAAAAACATGAAAAAAATGCAATATGTATGTCCAGATTTTAGGGGAAGAAATAGAAGAGTAAAAGGAGCAAAATCACAGATTGACTTTGGGTTTGCGAGGGATGGAGTGGTGGGTTCCCTCAACATTGGAAAAGGAACCAGAACAAAACCCTAGAAAATTAGGAAAAAAAGATTTAAACTGAAGACTTGAGAGCTATGATCAGCCAAAACTCTGCACAAAACTTGCTTTGCCAGAATCTCCATTAGTACTATAAAAGGAATAGCATCTCTATTATCCCTGGAAACTCATGGAAAACTCTTGATGAAAAAGCATCATTTTTGCAATAGAAAGATCAGAAAAAATTTCGACAAGACTCAGCAATTAATGGAAGACAAATATCTATTCAAAACATTTTTTTTTTTAGCTTTTATTCACACTGAAACACTGAAAAAGGGAAGAAAACTTAATTTACATTGGAGAATAAAACTGGGTGAGAAAGCAAAAAAATTGAGACCTTGAGATAAAATATTACAAAGGAATAAAAAAGAACCCTAGAAAAAACATTCATAGGAAAATTCATTAACTTTGTTTCACTAGTAAAGAAGTTATTTCTGTGGTTTTTTAATGAACAGATTGCCTTGGAATACTTAATAAGATGATGAGAAAAGATAGAAAAATCACAGAAAAAAAAAAAAGCTAGTTTGTAGCATCCACATTGCTAGTCTTTGAAGGAATACAATTTGAAAAAAAAAAAAGAAGCCATCACTGTGATCAGACATACAGGGATAGAAAATTATAGGAACCCAGTTCATTAAGTTTTAACTCCAGAATAATGCAAAGGTAAGCTGTAGGAGCTTTACATGTTCACATGTTCTGTTAAAGTTTGTAGAAGAAGAAAATAAGGTTTTGGGTAGAGCTCATCTGGTTAAATGTAGACATCTACAAATGAACAGTTATTCTCTGCATTTAGCTAGAAGAAAGAGTTGTTTATACACTGTTTCATGTCATCCTAAAAAAGGCATTTAAAATAGGTTGTATGAGTCATATTCTAAAACTGTCAACATGTCTCCCATTGACTACAAAGGTAGCTTAAGTTCCTGTTTCAGTAGATACTCATCAGGTAACCTGAATTCCCACCTTTCCTCCATGCCAGTAACTTGCCTGAGCTTTCATGCAACAAAAGCATACATTCCATCTGTGCATGCTTTTTTAAACTGTCGGAGTAGGACAGTGATACTGTTGAGGTTTTTTTCTTTGCTTTTTCCATCTTGTAACCTTAAGAAAAAGAGCATCTATGTTCAGGGTTGTGATAGGAAACTGTGCAAATGAGACTTTTCATAATGGTGTGCTTAAATTAATCTGATAAATTTCATTAAAGCTTAAAATGACGGCTTAAATTTTGCTTTATAATTTTCTTCAACATTTTAATCAGGAACATTATCTTATCTTCCTGTCAAGTGACTTGAAACTTCATTCACAATTATTGCAACACACAAAGCTAATAGAATTATTAAAATGCAGCAATGAAATTCAAAAATATAAGAGAAGTATACTCTAAAAAATAGAAAGAAATAAAGCAAGAATTGAAACTTTATTCAGGTCATTAAATAAACATTAGAAAATAGAATATACCGATAAAGGTATCATTGGTATTATTAGTTTTGTTGAGTTCCTCTGTACTACCTTTTAGTCTTATGACAGATAGTTTTTCCTTCAACTTTTAAAAAGAGGAAACAAAGAACATTTAGATTTAGAACCCTATGTAGTTTTTCATCTTATGTTTTTCTGTCTTTTTTTTTTGTTTTTTTTTCTTGATTTATTTTTCTGATGTTTTTGATGTTTTATTTGACAGTTTAAGCAAGAAGCTCTGAAAGAACAAAAAAATTAGGATTGCAGAGGTTCATGCAAATTGTAGAAGAAGTTTACTTGCCAGGAAATTGCCTTTGATACTAGGAATTTTCTGTTTTCCTTAGTTTTGATGTTTACTTCTTACTATTCATTAGTACATGCTTCCTTAAATAGTTCAGGTGAGTTTTTATCAACTTTAACTTCAATAACAAAAGATATTCCCCATTTTAACATCAATGTTAAAAAACCAATCAAATTAAGTCAATATAATGCATAGGAATCAAGAAGTAATCATCAGCCAGATGCTTCAGGTAAACGTCAGAGAAATGACCACATGGCTGTGAAAGCACTTGACTCAGACTCAGGTAACCTGCACTCAACATTAAATTCCCTAGTAGTCTCCTGGATTATCTTGGGACAGCATTTAACATTGGTAACTATGTCTATATTGCCTATTTTCAAGAGTCTTAGATACATCCCCAAGGACAAGTTTCCTGGTTTTCCATACTATTTTGACCTTGGAACATATTTGAGCCATAATCGTAGCACCCAGGAAGCACCTGTTTGAGTATGTGCTCCAGAGATCATGTAACAGTCATGAATAACTTTTCCATAACCTGCCTTAGGTACTTAAAGGTATCCCCAGAAGGATGAACAGTGGCATTTATACCATGTTGTTGTATCATGTTGATAAATAAACAGGCAGAAGACTAAAATCTGTATCATTTGCAGAGCATGTGTCTATGATACCGGTATAGCAGAATAGTCCTTTTCATACTGTGAAGGAATCATATTCCCCATAATCAATAAAACTGTAAGCATAATAATTAATAGAACTGGAGCTTTCCCTGTGTATAGGGACTAATAAGCAGAGAACTGTCTGCCTGCCTTAACAGGACCCCTGATGTGGTGGCTTTGAGATATAGGATGCCTCACTTTCTCTGCAGACACAATTGCCAGCATCGTGTTGATACCTGGGCTACTCACTGTTGCAGACTTTCCTAGCCAGGAGTAATATCAGAATATCACAATTACATTACACTTTGAAGTAATGTAGCGTAATGTAGTGCAAAACTTACATGTATTTCTGAAATCCTTGGTAGCTGCTATTTCAGTGTGTACCTGTAGACAGTGTTCAGCACAGACATAAAATGGAGAAAAGCCTAACCATCTTTAGCTGGATATGGATATTGCTTCTCTTGCACAGCTTATGACTCTACTGCCTTCTCGCCCAGCTGTCCCATGTTTCCTATCTCCTGCATGCCTGTGCTGGGTCTATCTGAGCCTCAGCAGCTTTAGAGATAACACTCCGCTGTTTTGACTGCTGTGAGGGAGAGGCAGAGGGGACACGAGCAGGCCAGGTGACCCAGACTGACCAAAGGGATATTCCAGACCATATGACGTCAGCTCAGATATAAAAGAACAGCAGGGGTGGGGGCACAGGGTTGTTCTCCAAGGGCTGCCTGCTGAAAGGACAACCAATGCATAGGGCCCTGCTTCTCAGGACGTGACCTGACCTTCGTTGAATGGGAAGTAGAGATTAGACTTGCCTTCTCTTTGCTTCTTGCGTGTGCAGATCATTCCTTGCTTGTATTAAACTGCCTGGTCTCAACATCCACGAGTTTGTCATCTTATTGGTAAAGGGAAGGGGCGAGAGACTGTCCGAGTACTTGGCACCCAGTCAGGGTCAACCTGTCACAATGCCCTGTCCCTCCCCAAGCTGAAATGGTAAGAAAAGACTGATAATCACATGACCTTTTTTTTCCACAGGAGACTTTGAACTTCCTGCCCATGCTGACAAAAAATTCTTGAGTTTGCTAGATACAACTGTTAAAAGTTTGTGCTGGAAAGGACAAAAATGGAAAATGCATTGGAGGATGTGTTATGCACATACCAGTAAGAAAGAACTGATCAGCTGATGATAGCTTTGACTGTAGCAACTCTGAGACGGCAAAACTTAACAGTCTGAGGAAATAAAGTAAGACCAGCTGCAGAATGGAGATCCCAGATTTCATCAAAACAGACTTTGACTTGTCCAAGTGGAAGGATGTCCTGTCTTGTTTTGAGGACAGCTAGACCAGGGCTCCTCCCCAGGGAAGGTGAGTTGGGTGAGCACAGGTGTCCCAGTGCTGCCCAGGCAGGGTACTGTACTGCTGCAACAGAACACAGTCTGAGTAGGGTGAGCAGAAGAGTAGCAATGGTAGCAACGGGGACGTTCAATGCTCCAGTAATCATGGGAGAAGCTGACATAGTAAGTCAGGTCCATGATCACACTGGCAAAACAAAATGACTGCTCAGAAACAGCTGGACACAGGTTTACTTACAGCTTCACATGTCCAGGGACTGGCTTATTAAGGAGCTCTGTAAAAAAATACTCTGCTGACTGATTCAACAATACAGATATGAAAGCTAATTGAATACTGGACTACATTATTAGGATTGTGGCCAGCAGGTTGGAAAAAATTATTTTTCTTTCCTGCTTACCACGTGTGAGTCTTCGTCTTGAATATTGTACCCCTTATGGGCTCCCTGGTGCATAAGAGATATCGATAAACTGGAGAGAGCTGATGGAGAGGTTAGCCTTGAGGAAAAAAAAAACTAAAGAGGTATCTAATTGCTTTTTTCCGGTATCTAGTAGGTGATTACAGAAAAAGCAATGCTGAACTATTTTCAGATTGAAATGTAAAGAAAGAAGCAATTTTGGCAACAAGTTGCAAAAATGGAAATTCTGACTGGAGAAAAGGTGGCAGTGAGTGATATCACCAAAACACTTGTTAAACACTAGAACCAATTGCCCAGAATGTTGTGGAATCTATCTTGAGAAATATTTAAAATTTGATTGATTATGACTCAAAGCAGCCTGATTTAACTTTGACTTTAACCCTGCCTTGACTAACTGTCTTCCAGAGGTTCCTTTTAATCTAAACAGTTGCATGATCTTAGAGCACGGCAAAGAGCTATGAAGAAATTGATGAAACCTAAATGAATCTGTCTCATGTCCAAGTCAAGTTTCAGTTAATTTATGGATATACATAAGAAAGCCAATCCAGACATGTCATTCACATGCTGTGGATAACATGCAACACTGGTAGGTCAATACAGTCATTCCTAGCCAGGGTCTGCCCATGTGCCAACTCATTTCTCCCATCTCTGTCACAGTCCTGCCCAGAAACATGACACCTGGCTTACGTACAATATCCACCATCCAGGAAGACTAAAAATAGCTCCATCAACCTCTTTATGGTTCCTGGGTTGCATCTCTTTTTCAGTGATGCAGCCAAACCAGGAGCAGATCTGGCACTATCTGCATGCTAAGAGTATCTCTTTTGCCACGTATAATCATTACTGAAAGTAAGGTATTGAGCCAGCTGGAAAATTTTGCTGGCTCCCTCTGGGAAATTTTGGCAGAATAATGCCATTAAGACAGGTTTCCACTGCTTGCCTCATCTTCTCTTCATCTGTGTGGAAGATACCTGCAAAATGGTAAAATAACAGTCTTTCTAGCCTCAACTGCAAATTCTGAGGAAAGCAAGACTTTATTGATATTTCTAAAAATGAGCTAAGAGAAAATATACTGCAAAACCCATTTTGTCCTGTAGTTAGCTTAGTTTAGTTATATCTGCATTTAAAGTGACTGTACGTACAATAGTCATGTCCAAAAAAAATTAATCTTATCAGTTTTTCATGAACACTCACTCCAGAAAAGACCCTGACATTTTGAAAACTCAAGCACTAAAAATAACTTCTGAACTTTCTTGAACTCGCTTGAAGGCCAGTTACAGTTTGTGGGTAAAGATTTTGCTGTACTGACTTTTGGAGCCCAAGGGAGGTAGAGTGGAACTTTCTTTTTGGAAGGGAATTGTTTTTTACAGCCACACAGTTGGTATTTACCCTCCTTTCTATTTTATCTCTGCTAGCTTTTTCTATATGGAGACATTTAGATGTCTTCCAGAACAATCTTTCTTTCAGATTAGTATTGCTAAGACTTCTGTTCTGAACAGTTTACATTGTTGCCCAGAAGTTCCTGAGCTATGTCTGCTGTCTATTTAAAAAAATATGTAAAGGAAAATCCAGGCATTCACTCCAATGGGAAGAATCTCTTCCAATTCTCCAATGGGAAGATTAGTTGTGGGAATTTGCTTGGAAAAAGATGTATTCAGCTGGGAGAAGTGCTGGAGTTGGAAAGAAAAAAAAATGGGCAGAAAAAAATCTGTATGCAGTGAAAACTAAATTGGAGTATTCACTCTAAATCCAGCATCAGTGGAACATGGAAGCCTCGCTTGGTCATTAGTGCCTTCAGCCATGCCTAATTCTGGTACTTTTAAGGAAACAACACCTTGAATTCTTTCTTTGCCTCATATTTATTCATTTGATGCTCTTTATTTTTCATCACAATAAAAACATAGGAGTTTGAAATTAAATTATCCCATAATGCAACTCTGAACTATGCACTGGAAGAAATTCTTTCTGACTGTTCTGCAGTGAACAACTTGTGCCAGAGGCATGCTATCTAATTACCATACCCTTTCTTGACTAGTACTGTGGGGAGGGAAAAGGTAGTGTGCGATCAACTGAAATATGACACAATAAAACAAATTAAACCGCACATAGGAAGAGGACGAAAAATGGGATGGGAGTTGTTTTTGTTAAATGTTGACTATTCATGCATTGCCTGAGGCTTAAATTTCTGACTGTTAGAGGATTTTACAGTTTTATGGTTACCATCATAGGATTTTAAGGTATTGTGGTTTGTATTGCAATTCTTGTTGAAAGTGCACATTCCTTTCTTCTCAAATGCAGTATCTAGTTTGGTGGTTTATTATGTATTTCTTGGAAAAAACATCCTTCAACCTTTCTTAGCTCTAAAGCGAAACATAACTAGACTGATTCATCCAAAAAACAAATGTCATCAGAAACTCTTTGTATTTTTTCCTCACTTTTTAAGATCTTACTCTTTTCTTCTGTGTAATTCACTTGGCAAAATCTTTAGCAAAGCCTCTTGTTTCCAATAAAGGAATAATTGTAGCTGGAGACTGAGATAAAAGTCTGCTTCTAATCCTGTTTTTGTAATTATCTCCTCAAGCTCTGTCTTCTATTAGTTATGAATTTATTTAGAAAACATCCTGTTCATCAATAGTTTAGTAGCAAAGAAAAAAACAGTATCTTTATATAGAGGATAACGTGTCAAAAATTCCATTAAACCTTGAAAATAATTTTTTTTCTATAGTATAGATACAAGTTTTTGTGTTCCTTTTGAAAGCTAATGCAATCACAAATCATTAGCAGAAGATTGAAGCTTTTCCTTCATTCAACTTCCTTTGTCTCATCACATAAATTTCAACTAAAAGATTACTACATATTAACTGATACACAGAATATGTATGAAAGCAAACATAACTAAGCAGACATAAAGTATTTTGTAGTTCTGAACCAAAGTAAGGAACTGCTTGCACAGTCTAATCTACATTTAATATTCTTTGAAGAGTCAGATACCTCATTTTTTTTACGTGCAATAATGGAAAATAAGTGTCTGCAGACCATTTCCACAATACTCAGTGTTTAACTTTGCCACTAATACAAGTAATTTGCATGAGAATGCCAGTATATTCTATCTACCTGGCTGATTAAAATTCCATGAAAAATTTTAAATTTGCACTAAAGATACTGTTGCTTTTTGTGCAGATAATTTTCTAAGCTTCCTCAAGATACTGGCCCGAAGTCAGAATTCTGAGCATGTTACTTCACCCATGCAGCAAATGGCAGTGATGAGAGCACTCCATGAGGGGCAGGCTTAAGGTGCAGTTATAAATTGTCTGGACTACACAATTTTTGTCAGGAAAAAGCTTTTTTTTAACAAAATCAGAAAAAACTTTGGAGTTTCATTTTAATGGCAGAGTAACCACATGTAATTAATCCACAGTTATTTGACAAATAATCCTTTCCAAAGTGAGGTGCTTAATAGAAGAATGTATTAGAAAGTGAAGGGTGTGGTTAGGTAAATTTAAGCTTCCATTTTTATATAAAATAGTAATCATATGTGTCACAGAGTATGAAGTTTTGTTCTGAGGATTTCCCTTGAGGTTTAATCTATGTAACTCCAAACCAGCACTGCAGTTTCATTTGAAAATCTGAAACTGTTGGAGTAAATCCATGGCTGCTAAGAAATCAAAAGAAAAATCATAGGGTCATGATCAGAAGTAGAACAAACAGATAAATCAAATCTGTCCCTGTATATCTTGCAATTAATCTGATTAACACTGCTTAAGTTATGGGTAGGAAGGTTGGGATATTTTGGGGCTCAGTACAGCATCAAACTGGAAAATCTCTCAGCCCAAAAGTTGTCAGCCTCTCAAGGCAGTAGTATAAGGAAATGAGTAATTTTTACTTCACTGTCTGAAGTCTTTTTCACTGATTGTGAGGATATAATAGGTCTGCATAGAATATTGGCTACTGGATTAAAGTTTGTTTCAGAAGATGAAGCGAGCCCATTCTTTACAGGGGAGGTAGGGCTGAATGACCATGTGATAGGGTGTGGTGACATATCCTACATAGGCTGATGGTAAAGACAAATTAAAACTTCATTAATTCTCTCTTTTTCATTCCCTCTCTTCCAGTAGAGGTGCATTTAGTACATTTATAAGAGTAGATTTGTATATTTTATTTGAGATTCATCAATCCTGCTTTTCCAGAAGAGTTCAAATTCCTATAATGCACTGCTAGAGAGAACTAAATTTAGGAAGGACAACTTTTAAGAAGGACAAGGATCTGTTGCAGTTATAGTGCCTCTTGGGGATAATTACTTGCATGAGTTGTCCCTTCCTACCCAATTTCCTTGTCATTTTAGAACTTTCTAAATCATTCTTTTTTGGATGAAGGCTATTTATGTGTGCCAAATGACTATTACTATCTAAAAGTAAAATAGTAATTCTCTTTTCCTCTCTGACTTTCTGAAAATGAAATTAAAGAACTAATATGTTCAGTGACTACTATATTATAATCACTTCCTAACATACAGTTTCTTGAACAAAACGATCTGGAAAATTTAAAATTTTTCCCATTTATATTCATAAACATCTATCAAAAATATTTTAGAAATATTATTAGCCATCTAATAAAGAGGACATTTCTTCAGTATATTTACACTTAGTAGAAGAAGCTGTTATCTGTATTCCTCTTAGTTGTGAAAGAAAAACAGTGTTTTCCAAAGCTCTTAGATTACACATAACTGGCACAGAGTATGTAACTTCAGAAAATAAAATAACATGACCCACCAAATAATGCCACAGCAATGTTGCCAATAAAGTATCAAAAAAATGTACAATGTTTGCTTGAAACAAATGTTTAATTATTAAATAAATATCTGCTATGAAAAGCCAGGAATGTCATTTTTGTATGGAATAATTAAATGTTTCTGATTTTATTTCAGAACCATATAATTCTGATAATAGTATAAGGCTAGAAAATGTTGCATGTTCCCAACTGCACTCCTCATTTTAATGTTAATTTCCAAAATATTGTGGAATACTTGTACACATTACCCATTCTTTTAATGAGACCTCTCATATCAGTGAACAAACTAGGATCCAGCAGGGATTTGTTTTCCTTTTAGTCACTTCATTAGCAACACTACAAATGTAACATATAAATTCAGCTAGAAAAGAAGAATACTTTTGTATGCATACCTTTTTCTTAATGAAGCCACATGACAATATTAAATTCACTATGGAAGCTGGTAGTTTTTATTGCAGTAGTTGATAGCCTGACACTCTCTCTTGTAAGCTACAGTAAGTAAATAAATGATTTATTCCATTTGACCACATTTCAATATCCTGCAAATTTGTGATGAAAGATTTAACTTACATAAATTATTTTAGATAACATAATAATGGAGTTCCATAACACATGGAGTTCCACAACACTAATTCTAGTCTTGAAAAAAGCTTCAGATGAAATTGTAATTTATATTAATAAAAAAGCAGAAAAGAAAAAATATATCTCCCTACTCCAATAATAAAACTATGTAATAAAACATCTTCTTTTATGTAGAATTTCTATTTATTCCAGTAAGGATGTCTACCTAATAACTGACTGATATCAGGAAATGTAGATGTCATTGTCTCTACATTAATTTCTGCAAAAATGAGCCACATGTTTCTGGCTTTCACATCCATAAGAAAGTCTTTTATAATGCTAAGGAACATGCCCATTTCTTAATTTCTACTTACTCCAGAGTGGATGGAAAGAAGAGGACAGAACAGGGTAATCAGAAAACATGCTGCAGTCTCTCACGTCTTGTAAGAAGCCAGTGAGCAGGACTGCACCAAGTAACAACCTACCACTCTGCTTGTCTGTTTGCACTCCCAACAATTATAACCTGAAGTCTCGGAATTGTAAGTCTTTAGAACACAAGACCTTAGATTTCCCATGATATCATCAGCCAATACTGGTCACTCCATCTCCCACATGACAGAAAAATTGACAGATTTTGGAAAAAGATGGAAAGGCATAGTGACCCAATGGATGGAGCAGGAAAATTGTCTCAAAACCTCACATTATGATTCAGCTTAACTCCACACTTTCTGCTGACATGTCTATGCAGAAGAAAGATGCTGTGA
This sequence comes from Calyptomena viridis, assembly GCA_013390005.1. Classification (NCBI taxonomy): domain Eukaryota; kingdom Metazoa; phylum Chordata; class Aves; order Passeriformes; family Eurylaimidae; genus Calyptomena; species Calyptomena viridis. The sequence continues at coordinate 162,946 of WEIV01015738.1, forward strand.
TGTGATTGGTAATGCTCAGCTCTTAAAAATGCCAGTGCCAGTTTCATTTGGTCAAACTGCAGCTCAGTGTGCTTGAGTATTGTGAGCTTTGGGTACAGGCCAGAAATGTTATTGAAAATGTAAGGCATTTTCCAGTCTTATCTGTCTTTCTGTCTCTCACAGAACATGTCCATATTGCTTCTATAATGCTGCCAAGAAAGTAAAGGGACACTACAGGGTTCACTAAGAACAGTCCAGCAGGAGTTCCTGTCCTAGAAGAGATTTGCAGCCATAAGTCTATGTCTTGACATAGTCAGAAATGTCTTCCTAGCCAAGAAGTTAGGGCCAACACTGGGACATATCTCCAGCAAGCTACTGCAACTTTCTGCCCTTCCCTTGGCACATAGAATACATCTTTCTCTGAAACCTATGTTAAATGTCTTCAGAGATGCTCTGAGGTTCACCCAAACTGCTAGAGGCAATGTCACTGATTTTCAGGATGGCAAAGACCTGTTCTCTAATCAACCATATCCATTGGTATGTGCCTTTGAATGAGTCAGAGCATGACAAAGCATGGAAAGAAAGGATGTGCAAAGAAGAAAATGAGAAGGTGATGAAAAAGAAAGTTTTGGGTAAGAGTGCCTCATACCTATAAGCTACATAGATCAAGTTGTATATATCATGTTTATGGCATCTATAGAGACTCGTGATTGCTGAGACTTACCAGCATGGGCATGTTTACTGCTCTCACCACCCAAATATCAAGGCATTCTTACTGAGAAGCCAACAGCTTCAAGGTTTGATAAGGTCCAGTTAGGTCTGTTTAGTAAGTGCTGACTGGTGAGCCTCAGGAACTTGATTCTAAATGTCTACAGCCCTTCCCATGGACTGCAGCTTCTTCAGGGCACATTCACATGTGACAGCATAGAATTCGCTATGGACTGCAGTATGGGTATCTGCTCCCATGCAGTCCTCTTCATGGGCTGCAGAGAAATCTCAACTACAGCCCCTGGAGCACTTCATCTCTTCATTCTTCACTCTCCTCTGTGTTTTGATTTTTTTTTTTCTCTCCCTTCTTGATATTGTGTGATGTTCTGCTTTTTCTTAGATATATTTTTACAGAGGCACTGCTATCTTGGGTCTGTTAGAGACAGCTGGAACCTGCTGTGTCCTGCTCAGGGCAGCTCCTGGCCTCTACTCACACAAGCCACTCTGCAGCCCCCTGCTACCAAAATCTTGACACCTACAGCAAAACCACATTATGTATATCTGATACATATATGTGTGGTGGTGTGTTCATTGGGTTAAGAATGGTTTGTTCCCCCTATTATTAATATGGTATGTTCTGTTAAAATTTACGCCCCCAGTTCTGTCAATCCCCCAAACCCCTCCCTTTATTTCAAACACTTCTCTGTCAATGCTCCAAACCAATCCCTTTGTTCTAGTCCCTTCCCTGTCAGTTATTAAGCACCTCCCGGGAATTCCCCTAAAACTTGTCGTCCCATTAGCCCATGTGACCTTCCCAGGTTATTATTGGTTCTCCTCCTATGTCCATCCTTCCTTGACCCTGCCTATCCCAGTTGCCTATTGGCCAAATCCCAAACTCCTCCCATATTTCCACCCCCGGTTAAAAGTTACAGCACAAAGAGCAAAAGTGCTCTTTTGGGTTTGCTTCCCCTGGCGCTGAAAGAAGCTCTATGGGTCTGCTGCCCTAGAGACTTAATAAAGCTCTGGACTATTGCACCCCAAGTGAGTCTTCTCCTCGTCCTTGCCCTCCAATGTTGACAAGGGACCTGTCTGGCGTAGAGCCAAAGCCCAGTGAGTGGCTGAAGCTCTAAGGTGCAGCCCTGTCTTTCCAGCTCAGGGGCTGTTCCCCATCTGTCTGGCGACCACCGTCACTGTGTCTAGTCGGGGTGGAAACTGTGATTGGTGGTCCGGCGCAACATACATGTGTGTATATATATGTGTGTGTGTGTGTGTATATATATATATCTCACATCAAGTCCCTATCTTTTCACACTTTGCTATGTGATATGCAAACACCTCGCTCTCATCTGATGGAGTTTTGCTAAACCTAGAGATTAGCCAAATGTGTTTGGCATTGCTGTTTTCAGGTTTTTACTGAAAGCTCCTTGCTCCTTTGTACACCCTACTCCAGAAATGCTTGGCAATGGGGGTGGTTGCTAATCCACAACAGTTTAAAATAACAACAGCTATGTAGGTTTCAGAAGTATACTGTAGATATCACAAAGTGATAAATAAACCAGTCTGTGAGACTTGGATTGTCTTTTCCAATCATGTGGTGCAAGTATGGTAATACTGACACATATCACTACCTGCTAACTGAGCTTAACTGCCTTATGAATGCTGATGCTGCACACAGTCCCAGAATCTCAGGGAGCTGTCAGAACTGATTTCTGCCAAGCACTAGGATATCTGAAACATCACAGTAGATGTGAATTATGTGCTGCTACATGAAGATCAGTGAATCATAAGCTACTACTAAAAGTAGTACCTTCATCACAGAATTAATAAAAACCTATGGACTGAAATATAGTTGCTTAAAACATTCCATGAAAAAATTAAATCTCAGACAATTTGTACAAACTGAAGCTTTATGTTTTGAGTAGGAGAGGAGTTAAGCTTGCTGTGTAAATGGCCTACATCAGTATAATAACTCAGTCTAGTTTTTGCTACTATATACTGTAAAAGATGAAGGCTGAATCAGCCATCTGCAGATTAAGGTTTTAATAAAGTGACTTTTGCCTGAGAGTGCTGAAAAAAGTCTGATATGCTGCTGGAAGTTACCTTGTAATGTTAATAATAATGTTAATAATGTTTGTAATGTTACAAAAAGGCAGGAGCTAGGAGCCAAAGCTCAGCTGTAGTTAAAAGCAGTGAGAGATGTGAAGGGCAAAAAGAAAGGATTCTTACCAAAAAAAGGGTGTTCAAGAGAAGGCTTAAGAAACTGCGAATCCATACCTCAGTGTAACAGGAGACATCATGAAAAAAGCTGTGGGAAAGGCAGAGATTTTTACTGCATGCTTTGCCTTTGTTTTCATGGGTAAGTTGAAAGCTTGTTCACAGGTCTAATGGTAATCTGTAGGAGCAAGCATTACCCAGAGCAGTGTAAGATGGAGTGAGGGAGCACTTAGGACTTTTGAGCATACACAAGTCCATGGATCAAATGGGTGCATCCAAGGGTGCTGAGGAATGCAGCCAATGTCACTGTGAAACACTATTTATGATCTGAAATGTCATGGTGAGCAGGGGAGACTCCTGAAAGTGAGAAAAAGGTAAAGCTCACACCCTTCTTCAAAGCAGGGCAGAAAGAGGTGTCTAGGGAGACACAGACTGGTTAGCCTCACCTCAATATACGAGAAGGTGATGGAACAACTAATGCTGGAAGTAGTTGCCAGCCTTAGGAAAGGCAAGGAAGTGACTGAGATCAGCAAGCATGGTTTTATGTAGAGGAAGTAGTGTCTGACAAAACTGATTACTTTCTGTTGTAGATGACTGGCACTGAGGACAAAGGGAGAGCTGTGTGTGTTTCTTAGCTTGACTTCCATAAAGCCTCTGATCTCCCATAGTATTACAACAGACAAACTGTTGACCTATGAACTGGACAAGTCAGCTAAAAAGTGACTTGAAAGTTGGCTGGGTCATCAAGAGCAAAACATTGTGATAAGCAGTGCAAAGTTCCAGTGCGGGATGGTTAGAAGTAATGTCCCTCCAGGATGAATACCGGTTTTGGTAGTTTATGGTCTGTTTATTCACATCTTGGATGATGGTGACAGTGGAACTCTGAGCATGTTAAAAAACTGGTTAAGGAAAGGGCTTCTATGTTTCTATGATTTGAAAACAAGTAAGGAAAATCAAGGAACAGCAGGAGTCTAATGGCTGAATGAGGAATCAGATACTGAGATGAGCATCTGGGGAGAAATTTGAACTGCACAAAGATACTAGAATCAAGAACTGTAAAAACCAGGAAAAGAGCAGCGGAGTGGTTAATTGTTAAGTTTACATGAATTATAAATTAATTGTTCATTCCACCTTTTTTTTTTGGCATTTCCTACCTTGCCAATATTTGGTTGAGTAACCTTAAAAATACTTTCTTTTTTTTTTTTTGTACAATCTGACAGTTTTGCTTCAACTGCATGCATTAAAAAATATTTATCTTTTAGCATGAAATGAAAGGCAAGGAAAGTTGTGGTATTTAAGCATTTATTTTCTACATGAAAAAATCCCAAAACTATCACCAGCTGTAATTTAGAGGTTTTCATCAATAATTTTTTCACCCAAATATGTCCTAAAGATACAGTAAAAAAATAAAAAGCAAAGCTAAGCTATACAAAACATTTATAGAAGACAATAAAAACAGTTTAGTAGGTGGGAAAAAGGAGCCTTTTTTCACTTATATACTACTTCATATGTCATATAAAGTCAGCAATACTATGTGTCTTGAAGTGGTGTGTGAATATCATTGTCTTATAAATGCATTTATTGGCAGGTGTTTTTCCGTAGTTTGTAGCAATCCACCAGCTTTTGCTTACAATAAGCCATTCTTCAGAGGATTCTGCTTGAATTCAACATTTAAGGCCAGAAAAGGTTTTCCAAAAATGACTTGAATCAAGAACAAAGAAGACAGCTGGTGGATAAACAGGTCAATTTTTCTCATTAAGGTACAGAAAAAACAGCCTGCTGCATACAGCCTGCCCTTCTCACCTACTGCAGTGAAGGCAGAACAGTCTTATCAGGTAAGGTCATTCTGCATGGCAGCTCTGCAATTTCTGTCTCACCCTTCATTAATCCACAGGGGTAACCAGTAGGAATCCTAGAGCTCTTCTTCTCTTCAGTATCAAGAGACATCAAAACAGGTTGTCAGGAGCCTCGTTTCCTTCCACTCTAAGTGAATAGGTAGCAGTAGTAAAAATCCAAAACAGTAAAATAAGCAAAAAAATGCAACCAGTGTAGATTTTACTAGGGGGAGGGAAGTGTTACCTTTTTATAATTTTTTTTTGTTCTTATTCTGACCATTTGTAATAAGTCTATTTTATCTAGACAAAAATGATAAAAAAATACAATAATATCAGCATCTTTTTGCTGCTTAAAGACTTCTTTATAGACCTATTGTAAACTATATTCTGCTTAGAATTCAATACAAATGTGCCTTTGGCTACTGAACTAAATAGATAGTTCTTTTTATAAGAAGAATATGGTAAAATGTGGACATTTAAAACACAATCATCTTAATAAACAGCTTCTGTCTCTTAACATTTCCATGAACTAGTAGTTTAAATTAGCCTTTTGGCACAAGAATTTCCATAGAGGTCAATATCCCTGGTGTGATGCATCGTATCATATGACAACTATTCTTAATGATAAAATTCCCTGCTAGTAAAATAGTAGTATTATTGTGGATTTCGCTATTTTTAGCATAACAAGTCAGAGGAAATATAAGCAACATAATAAGAAGCTGCAACAATATATGGGCAGACATTGTTGCCTGGCACAAGGGAAGGAAAATCACTAAGAATATGCTGATAAATTCCCAAATCGTCCCCTGCTTGTAGCAGTGCAGTGTGCTCTGTGTGTTTCTTCCATCCATGATGTTTACTTCAGCAGCCCAATGCTCCCCAGTGACAGCACATGATTAAACGAGCCAGCAGTAAACTGTCAATTTATCACAACTCTACTAATGCAACCTCCATGTGGTATTCTATTCCTCTTTTCTTCCTTAATGCTTCTTATCAATGTTTCAGAGGGGTTGCCAAAAGCTGTTCAAAAATCTGTTATCCACAAATATTATGTAGTTTACCGTAGACTGCAGAGCTCCAGTGGAGACTGTATAAACAAAATGCAATTTGGCATCCAGTCAACATGGTTTTTAACAGGACACAATGCAATTTTATGCAGCATACAATATAAGTTTTAACTTAAAATATTTTTTCTATTGATAAATATTGCAAAATATAGGTTATCTGACAATAAAGTTGTAGTGATTTTAAGTAGCCAGAGATTTTTAGTAGCTGGGAGGGCTATGAGAGAGGATTCTTTAAGAAGCTGATGTAAAATTACAGCTACTGTTAGCTCCAAGCTAGCCAAGGTCAGCTGGTAACGCCTCTGTGATAACATATTTAAGAAGGAGAAGAAGAAAAAAATGCAAGGCAGAACATCATGGCTGCTTAAGGGAGAGGAGAGTGAGAAGTTTGATTAACACCAAGGTTGGAGAGAATGAGAAAGAGAAGATGCCTTAAACACTGGAATAGGGCCCCAGCAACCCATGGGGGACAATAGGGAGCGAAGATTCACCTGCAAACCTGCGGAAGGCTGGAGGACTCCACACTGGAGCAGATAAGTGCTGGGAAAAAGAGAGGCTGTGCTCCTGTGGGATGTTTGGTATCTATGTCTGGAGTGGGAGCCTGATAGAGTTCTGTAGGCCGTGAAAAGAAGAGACTCATGCTGGAGCAGCAGAGCAGCATTTCTTGGGACGACTGGTGGCCCGTAAGAACCTACACTGAAGCAGCCAAGCAGCCCCTGAATGACTGCACCTATGGTAAAGTGACTTAGGTGACAACAATACCTGAAAAGCTGTTGTCAGTACAATGATAAAATCCACTAAGCAGTTTTGTAACAAACTGTTTTCAGGAAGAAAACCTCCATGAGAAAAGCATGAGGTTGGGCTTCTCTTTGAATCGGCATCGGGAACAGCCTCTGACCATAACCCCACCCCCCCACTCCTGTCTTCCTGGGCCGCTGAGGGAAGGCTAAAGATCTTAGGAGGGGCAGGGGGTGATGCCTTGGGGTTTTTCATCATATTTCTAGGATTTTAGCCTGCCTGTATGGGCTCACTTAGAAAGGTTTTTGCTAGGCCTTTCCTGGCAATGTTTTCATTCTTTGTGTAGATAACGGGGTAGTAAGACACAACTGAGCTGCTAGAGAGGTTCTAGGAGGGGGGCCTGGGGGAATCTGGAGGTGGCGTGAAAGAAGAAGATGATTTCTGGTTGGGCATCTTGGAAACTTAAGTTCAAGATGGAGTTTGGTTGGGTAGCATGAGGGGGGATGTCTCCCTAAGGTTATAAATGTAGAGAGGTCAGGTGATCTCGGACTCTTGTCTTCGCTCCTGGACCCTGGAGACTCCCATTAAATAATTGTTTCTTCTTTCATCATTATTAATTTATTTTGCAGTTTTTGTCTCCCCCTCTGATTTCAGGCATCAGGGGGAAAGGTGTCCATAACACCTATCAAACTTCTCACTCTTAAACTCTTAAGCTCTGATTTTAGTAGTAGTGAATTCTTAATATTCTAAGTTAGAGCCTTTTTCACTTGTGAAATTGTTAATAAAAAGTTGCTTATAATCCTTATCAAAAAAATTGAGGGTTTTTTCCCTTCTCCCAGAAACTTTGGATGTGTGGGTGAGTCCTTGGCATTTAGCCAGAGTCAAACCATAACAAAAGGTGAAAAGAGAAACTACATAACATGGTTTTTTGGATCAAAGTTGGAAAAAAACAGTCAGTAGCAGACTTGTTGCAGAAGGCAAAACCTGGATTAGAAAAATGTTTGCGTTAAACAGTATAAGTGGTTTGAGAAAGTATGTTGATAACATCAACATGTGACCAAAACTATTTATGACCAATAAATCTGACCAATTTGATGTTTTTTCTTTGCACTGAGTCTTCTGTGAACAAGTAAAAAAGAAGGAAAAATAAGAAACCAAAAAACTCTGAATGAAGCAAGTTAGAAAACGAGATCAAGATCTAAAAGTAAAATTCATTATGATTAAAAGTCTTTACCTCAGCTACAGTACACACTTGGTTTTCCTTCCTGAGTGCACATGACAAGAAAAGCTTTTTTGGTTTAACATTGATCCAGTAAAAAGTCAGAGTAGACAAAGGAAATTTCAAAATGGATACTTAAAAGTTTTGTTAAAAAAATCTGATCACTACCATCGACATTTCTTTAATGATCTTACCATAAATAAGGCTGTAGGATACCTTGTAAGAATGCACATGGTGCAAGTTTACATGTGCTTTCAAAGTTCTCTTAGTGTGAGAGACATCATATGCTATTGATTTTCTGATTGCATACCTAGCTGTCCAAATAGTTTTGGCAAAAAATATGGGTTACCTTATCAATGTAAAATTTAACTGCATTCTGTAAAACAATAGAGATTTTCTTTTCTATATGGCTTTGTCCATGGTGTTCAAGAACTGTGCCTTGATTTTATGGGAGTTTTTGTACTTCTTGCGATAAACCCCAGCAGAAACTGTGATTGTTAGCCCCACAGTGATTTATTGCTAGTTAAACAACTTTCTTTAAAAAATGATGCTGGCTTGATACCTTCGTCTTATCATCAGTGCATGGCAATCAGAACTTCTTTTGCGCTTTTTAATTGTTGATTCATTCAATAACTCAGTCTGTGGGAGAGTCAGTTATTTTGTTTAATTAAGAAATCATTTGAAGTTGGTTTAACAGACGAGAACTGAGTTTGAGCCTAGAGTTTTTATTTGGTCACCTGTAATGGTGTTATTTTTCATCATTTTCATAAAAAGCTAATTTTTTCATTAATTACAGAATTTTCATTAGTGGTCTGTCATTTAAAGCTTGGCATATAACCCCTAGTTTAAGGAAAGCAAAAGAAAAAGGAAACCTTATTTAAACAACCCTAATGTTAATCTGATTTAACCAAAAACTTTAATAACCATAATTTTAAAAGAGCAGGGACAAATATTAACAGGGCCCATGGTCCAGATGTACGTGTGTTCTCAGGCTTCCTGAACCTATTTTTGCTACATAGGAGAGTCTGCCTTTTGTCCCACACCATAAGCTTTAGCATGTGAAGTAGACAAAAACAGGGAGCAAAGTAGCAGGAAGGAATGCCTGTAGGTCTTTTCGGTTGTAGGTATTTCAGATCTTCCTCTGTTGAACACAGCAGGCACACTTCCTCCTTATCCTATCTGGAAGCCACTTTCCAACTATCCTAATTTACCAAAATGGAAGATTTATAGGAATCTTTATGCCTCTCTCTGAATCAGCACATCTCTATTGATCACATCCCTGTTGATCTGATCTTATTTAAATGAGATTACATTTGAGGTTCTGATGATCAGGGGAATACTTCAGGAAATTTGTTTTTTCTATTTATCAGCCTTTCCCTTCTCCATTACTCATGGTCTTTGGTCGGTTGTATTATAGGCACAGGTCCATATACATCCAACTCCAAGCAAAATCTTTCTTCATGCAAAATTTGTATTCTTAGGAATAGTGAGGATTGTTTTCCTTTGATTTAAGGCTCCCATAGACCTGACCTATGCTTAATGAATGAAAAAGGAACTGCTTTCAAATTTTTAAATAGATCCTGGAGACATTTCTTTTTTTCCTGCCTCTCAAAATTTTACTTAATACTTCTGATGAGTATATCAGTATGTCTTTAAAAATCCCAAACATATTGTTAATAATTTTTGTGATTTTCCTGTAGAAACAAATATTTTCTCTTCTGATTTTCCTTTTGTCATACTCTTGAATATGCATCACATTGCCATGATGGTGTTTATTTTTACTGAGATAAACCTTTATATTACCTTCATAGAACAAACAGTAAAAACACATATTTCCAGAATGTAACCATTCAAGTTCTACAAACCAATCACAAAAGTGCCACATATATGATGCAAATGAGGGAAAAAAAAAAAAAGAGTTCTCTTATACAGTGTCTTTTAATAAAACTTTGTCTCTAAAAGGTGGTTGTGGAGCAGAAAGTCTATGCTACTGGCACATTATAAGGAGATGAAGTGATATGATGGCAGGAATATAAACAACACATCTTTAAAGGATAGTCTGTGTGACAAGGAAACCATTTCAAAGTGTTTTGTGGAAGTCACTATGCTTTTGGTTTTCATATGTTACATTTCAGGTAGAGGCTCCCCCAGCAGGGATTGAGTGGCCACAAGGATAAGGGACATTAGATGTCAAATCAACTGTCTCTATTTCTGTCTGTCTCTGTTTCTCTCTCTGTCTGACTACTTCTAAGAATAGAATAATCCCATCTTTTCATAATACAGTGACATTGCTCAGATCTTTCATTATGCCTGGATTAAGAATAAAAACCACGGGTGGAGCTGTAAGGGGAGAGCAACTTCAGCTTGATTCTTCTTGTTCCATCACCTTCCCTCTTTGTACTTTCTTGTCTGACTCGGGATGCAAATCAACTTCACCTTATACTCTTTTAGATTTAAAGGTTATTAACAAGTGCAACATTAACCTGCTCAGACCTTATTTTCATTACCTTCGATAAAATAGCAGGATTAAGCTAGCTGGAAGGAGCATGATGTGATTTAGTTCTATTTGATGCTTCTGCCTTAGTAAATGTCAGAAGCAGGGAACAAAGTATTAATAATCATTTACATCCAGTATGCTAACAGCTGATCTCCAAGAGAATGCACTCTGTAAGATAAAGCTATTTTAAAATAAATTTTAAAATAAAGCAATTGCCCCTCCTTGCTTTTAACTCTGTCAAAAAAATAAATGCAAACAAGCCCATTCAAGATATATCTGACAAATGGAGGGTTAAATAAAAACACTAGTATCTATTTAAAAGCAGAGAAGCAGTTTGCTGGAGCAGTTATTTCATGTTAATCACTTTGTATTTACTGCAGCTTGAGAAAGACACATTTGTTATGCAGACAGTGTTCATTGTCGTAGCTTGATCATTAATGCACTGCTGCCAGCAACAAAATGAATTAGCTCTCTGAATACTAAACTGGGAAACCAACGTTGAACCAGAGAGTGCACAATGACACTTAGAGGATTAAAATATACTACCCAGCTATGAGAGGGTCCATTTGTGGCCTTTGTTAACTACCAACTATTTTTAAGATTGGTATTAGTAGGAAACCCCTCTGGAATGGTTGAAAATTGTAGGACTAACAATAGTGATCATTTATATTCCCATGGGAGTTTATACTCTTTCTAGAATACAAATCTCTCATGGATTATTTCCCATGCTTGACCACAGCCATTTTTTCCCCATCAACAATTTATCATTTATGCCTTTACATACATGCTTTGAATTTCTGCAATTCCTAACATACTGTAGATCCATAGCAGCACTGTGGAAAGTACATGAATACAAAACACTGAGGAATCAAAGCCCCACTGTGTCTATGAAGAGATGTCACAGAAATGTGCAAAAGCAGAGTAACAAAGCAAATGCCACCTGTCACTCTGAATGTTTTTATACTGCTTTTCATATCCCTATGTCACAAGAATAACATTAATCTAAGAATGGTAGGTTGTTACTCTTAGCTATATCTTGCTCTGCACAGGTCAGTAAACTAAAGAGGGCTGATTGTATAATTAAAATAAGAAAGGAGGAGGGACAGGGAGAAGGAAGAGAAGGAAGAGAAGGAAGAAAAGGAAGAGAAGGAAGGAAGAGAAGGGAGGGAGGGATTAGTATATTTTAAAGCTAATATTTTATAATTTAAAATATAACATAATCTCTTGTTCTGTTTATTTGCATATCTTCTTTTTTAGAAATACCCACCTTCATCTTTAGAAAGGAATTAATTCAAGATTAATCTTCAAGAATGAAAACGAGCTATGGGAGAGGGAAATTGTCATCACCATTATCTGACCTCAAAGACTATTATCTTAAGTAGTAATAATGTTTATTTACTAATGAAATAACACTCTAAAGTTAATTAAATGTTTGTACAGTATTATGAAATTATTAAATAACTGTATACCACAAATACCAGATTTTCATGAAAAAATAACATCAAGCTCCATGGAACTTTCTTTATGTAGTTTATCACAGTTCTTCAGCCAGTTTTTTAGTGAAACATATCAGCTGGTTAGCAGTAGAATATGTTACTTGAAGTAACAGAAGATGATAGAAAAATGACAATTTGTCTACATTAAATCTACTGGTAATTTCTGTAAATAGAATCTAGTTATCAAAAGTTGAATCTAACACAGACATAGTGACAAATTGTTAAATAAAGACATTTCATAACCAATAAACTTGGGATAAAAATATGTGCTGAAAAATTCTCAAAGGTGAACATCGTGGTTTAACCCCAGCCGACAGTTGAATCCCATACAGCCATTCACTTACTCACCCTGGTGATATGAGGGAGAAAATCAGAAGACTAAAAGTAAGAAAAGTTGTGAGTTGAGATAAATGCAGTTTAATACATAAAGCAAAAGCCGTGCATGCCAGCAAAGCAAAACAAGGAATTAATTCTATTTCCCATTGGCAGGCAGATGCTCAGTCAGGCTCCACCACATCTAACAGTATATTTGAAGAACAAACACCACAGATCTGAACATCCCCCCCTTCCCCCTTTGTCCTCAGGTTGATATGCTGAGCATGACACCATATGGTGTGGGATATCCCTTTGATCAGTTGGGATCTGCTGTCCTGGCTATGTCCCCTCTCAGCAACTTGTGCACCAGCAGTGCCCTCACTGATGGGGTAAGAAGCAGAAAAGGCTTTGACCCTGTGTAAGTGCTTCTCAGCAGTAATGAAAATACTCATGTTTTACCAAGACTGTTTCCAGCCCAAATCTGGAACACAGCCCCATACTGGCTACTATGAAGAAAATTAATTCTATCCCAGCAAAAACCCACTCAGTGAAGTAACTCATTTCATTGTTATAACTCTAGTACACTGTGTAGATTACACAAGGATTCATCTTTATAGCATTATAAGGTCCTGTACATGTGTTGGGGCAATCCTAGCATAAGTACAGTCTGGATAGAAAAGGGATTGAGAGTGACTCTGAGGAGAAGGACTTGAGGATGTTGATGCTCTGGTGAGACCTTATAGCAGCCTTCCAGCACATAAAGGAGGCCTATAAGAAAAATGGAAAGAGACTAAGTATAAGAACATGTAGTGATAGAACAAGGGGGAATGGCTTCAAACTGAAAGAGAGTAGGTTTAGATTAGATTTTAGGAAAGGAGTCTTTACTGTAAGGGTGGTGAGAACATGTTGCCCAGGGTTGCGGAGACCCTGTGTCTGGAAGGCTGAGTTGCATGGAAGATTTGAACAACCTGGTCTAGGGGGAGGTATCCTTGTCCATGGCAGGAGTTTGGAACTGAGTGATCTTTAAAGCCCTTAAAGGTCTTGTAAATTAGTCATGACACTTTGCTAATGATTAACAGATAAGAATTTTCCTCTCTCAATTATTCTTTTCCTTTCATAGTAATGGTTGGGTTTTTTTCCTAAGTTCTCTGAAATTCAGTCATGTCATCATTTGTCTTGTAGTAGTTTTAGTTCCACATAGTTAGGCATCTTGAAACTTACAGGCACTGAAATCATGGTTACAACTACTATTAAGAAAATGGACTTCATATTTAATTATTTTTGTTTCTCCTGATAGACTGTGTGTTTGAAAAAGAAAATAAGTGTCAATGTCCCCTTTTGTATCTCAAATGAGAAATTAAGTATTACACTGTCTATAAATGCATATATCATTGGAAGAAAAGAAACACAGCTGGAGGCGATGCCACTGTCATTGTGTGGGGAGAAATATCCCTGCATAGTAGGGAACAGATTTCCTTAGGGAAACCTTAAGGAAGGTTCCTTAAGGAAGAATAAATCCACAACTTAACACTACTCAGAGCTGTGTGAAATAAGAGAAAATAGGTATAAAATCTACTGAGCCAATCTGCAGTAGAACAATGATTTCTTACAAATCTTTTCCTACATAATGCTAGAGCTTCTACTTACATTTCTGAGATACTCCTTTGGATTGCGTTGACTGATCTCAACAGTGACTCTAAAAATACTTCATAAATATATTATATGTATAANATAACATTCTCATTTTTCTCTTATTATTCTTCACCTTCGGTGAAAACAAGAATTCAGTAGTCTACATTGGTAGTTATGGTTTTTTTGCGGCTTTTTTCCTTTTTCTTCCTCAAGTACTGCTTTCATTCATTCTAGAATTTTTCACCCTGTAAAGAGGCAAAATAGATTACTGAGTGAGACAGTTAGGGTCTTACTCCCTATTCTTTCAATTATCTTTCCTTAATACTTTTTCAAGTTTTCCTTTCTAGTGTACTTAGACCCTTTCTGATTGTAACTATGGGTCTTCACAGTACTAATCTATGTAGGACTTTGATCTTTAAGTATTCTAAAATATAAATCTACTGCATTAATGTTTTTCGTAGAGTTTAATATTTTTTTAAATTTCTTTTTGTACTGATATCATAAAAATCCTGATACTTTTTTCGTTGACAGAAATAACAGGGAAAAAGAATTTCCTTTAGGCTTTCTGTCCATACACAAATTTCTACCAGTTCTCCTCTGACCACCCTCCTTGTACACAGTTTCTTGTTTAGCAGATGTTCTCTTTTCTTCTCCACTAGAGTTCTACAGAGTTCTGTTTGGGGGTTTTTGTAGATTGCTCTATCTTTGCTTCATTAGGTACTCCTAACAAGATCTTTCAGAGACTGTCTTCAGTCTCATAGACTTTATTAGTTCCTCTACTGCTCCATTAATTTTGGTCTTAATTTTGCAAAATTTCCTCTCGTGAAAGCTAACTCACTTGTATGGCTGCATGAAAGGAATTGACTTCCTCACTGGAAAAAAAAAGCAATCTCTAAAGCAACAAAAAAATATTAAAATTTGAGATATTGGGTAAATTCCAGCTGTCCTAGAAACATCAGAGGAGGACAATTTCCATAAGTGGTTACTTCACAATGGTTACTAAATCTTACACATACAACAATCACAAGGTATGATAATACTTTTATTTTTTTGTGCAGGATCTGAAAATGATATTTGCACCTCAGCAAACACCTGTCTTTACATCCAACTTTAAAAAGTCTGTCTAAACAGCTGCTGCATAAATGCTAAAGGTATTTGCATGCTGCTAATGCATTATTCACCTTTTCTGCTTTGTATCTCATTGTTTATCCATCTCCAGGCACTGTAATACAAAAGGTGCTTGACTGGGAAGAGAGATTGAGGGAGAAAATAGAAGGAGAGATTAGAACAAATGGAAACATGGAGAAATAGCTCCCAGTGAAATAGTTAAGAAGGATTATTTTTATTTTCCCATTATTTTTTATCACAAATTATGGATTTTCTTTTAACCATATCACCCATTTCCTTTTCATACTGCAGCAATGTGGTGATGAGTAATTCCTTGTGAGGCTTCAAGCATTCAGTTTTAGAGGAATTCCTTTAAATAACGCATATTTTTATAACAGAGAATTGAAATATTGTTTCACATTAAGAGACAGAAATGAATCATCTTTAAAATAGTCAAATAAATACATAAATACATGTGTACGTGATTTCATATGGGATCCTTTTTCTGCAACAAGAAAGCAGAATGGAAAAATTATAAGAGGAAAAATTGTGAGAAAAAAAATTAATGAAAGAAAAAGAAAATTCCTTAAATGAATATTGCAAAAGTAAAACTAATTCCATGACTTACAGCACTGTACACCAACTTTCTTACTCGTTATATTAGGACATAGATCTTAAGGGTTATGTTCATGATGTAACAATTGGAGAATGACATTGGCAGCAGATGCGTACAACAAACATACACACTTTAGGCATTCAGTCTCTGGAATGGCCCAGTAGTCCCTGAGACTGATGACAGGCTCAGATCTAGCTACCTACCTTGTAAATATTTCATATTATAGGAGATGAAACTCACCCAATATCCATGAAAATCTAATCATTGCATCCTCATTTGCAAAGTGGACCAAAGTTTCTACGCAGATAACCAAGTCTGCATGTCATAGTAGACATGTGTTGTGTTTTCAGTAACAGCTTTACTTGTTACAGAATATTGAGTTCAGCTTGCACTGGGTCTGGGAACCTTCTGCTGCTGAACATCGCAGAGGAGATGTCATCTTCAACAACTAATAAAATTGTCAGATGTAGTAGTCCTCAACAACCGCATAGGTATTTGCATAGTTTATTTTTCCAGCCTGTTTTCCCTTGATATCTGTAATAGTTAATTCAGCCCCTTGTCTTATTTATTGCTTCAGTATTACCAGTACTTATCTTTTCTACCACCATTGCTGTCAAAAATATAAACATCATTATGTTAATTGAAAATTAGAGTGTTATTCTTTTTTTGACACATAAAACTTTAGGAGAAGGGAGATCATGATTTCAAACAAAAAATATCTGCTACGGTCTGTTAACCTTTGGGATTCACATAATAGATGTGTTGCATGAGTTGGTCAATTTTTTAAAGAGATAAAAGGAGAGAGAATACATATTTGAACTGCAAATAAAACCATACCTTCATTTACGTATGCAAGTATTATAATCAAGTATCTCTTGCTCATCAAAGTACCTCAGTTTCTTTGAGAAATGTGAATGTTTTAACACATTTATATTATTTAAGTGATCCTCTGAGCCAAGTTTCAGGTGAAAATCTAGAGGTGAAAATCATAAGAGAACAAACAAGTCCAATTTTTTTTACTGTTGGCTTAGCCAGTGATCTTCAGCATTAAACCTTATAAATCTGTATATCTGAGTGTTCCTTTTTCTTCTTTTGGAAAAACATTTTAATTTGGCATTTGTCAACCATTCTCATTCAGGTGCACGGCTTCACAGAAGTATTTATATTTCACCAATCACTGCCACAGCTTCAAGGGATCTTTTAAGGGAATCTATTCTCATACCAGCCTGTGAGGTAAGATAGTCAATAGAAACACCGAGAAAGAAACAGGATTATTGCATTCATCTCATATACTTTTATTCATATGGGAAGTTAAGCCATCAGTTTCAGTTAGTAATTTAGGATGCCTGCATGGCCAGGGAAACTGAGAAGCACTGCAGACAGTGGTTCAAGCCGTCAGTGTAGGCTGCTTCTCAGTTCTGCTGGGAAGGCCCTGGATGTCTTAGTGGATGACAAGTTGACCACGAGCCAGCTGTGTGCCCTTGCAGCCAGCACGGTCATGGTATCCTGGCGTGCATCAGGAAGAGTATGGCCAGCAGGTCAACAGGGATGACCCTCCCCCTCTATCTGACCCTAGTGGGGCCACATCTGGGTGCTGTGTCCAGTTCTGGTCTCCTCAGTACAAGAGAGACAAGCAGCTACTAGAGAGGGTACAGCAGAGGCCACAAAGATGATTAAGGGTCTGGAGCATCCCTCTTATGAGGAGAAACTGTGGAATCTGGGCCTTTTAATCTAGAGAAGACTGAGAGGGGACCTCATTAATGCATAAAAAGGCAAGTGTCAAGAGGATGGTGCCAGATTGTTTTCAGTGGTGCTCATCAATAGAATAAAGAGCAATAGCCATAAACTAAAACACAGGAAATTCTACCTCAACATGAGGAAGAAGTTCTTTACATTAAGGTTAAAGAGCACTGAAACTGACTGCTCAAGGAGATCACGGAGTCTCCCTCTCTGGAGACACTCAAAAAGTACATGGACGCATTTCTTCATAATCTGCTCTAGGTGATCCTGCCTTGGCAGAGGGGTTGGACTGGATATCTCCAGAGCTTCCATCCAACTCTAATGATTTCATAATTGTGGGATTCTGAGTGTGAATATTACGTCCTCAAATCATCTGAGCACTGACTTTAAATGAAATGGGGTTGCAAGGCATGCCAGGTGGCACTGAGTAATGTTGTGTGTGAGAAAGTGAATTGAACCCTAGATGTCTAGTTTAAAGTAGGTATTTAATCTAAGCATGAAGATGATTACTGTTTTGAGTAATTTCTCCAGTCTCCAAAGGACAAGGGTGTCCCCTGTCTTGTCTTGTCTTATCTTCCATATCTGTGAATATCTCAGGTGCCTCTAGAAATATCACAGATAGTGTAAGATGCTTACATTTGGACTACTGAGTGGTTCCTTAAAATTAAGTGTGCTCAATTAGTGCATTTCTTGAAATAAGAAAAACAATCTAAGTAGGATGGAGGAATTGGAATCTTGGTTTAGTATCTAACCAGAGGACTGTAATTTCCATACCTGTTGCTTACTTATAACATTTGAATTTCCTATATTACTATATCTAGGAGTAAATAATAATGGTCATTTAATAATAATGTCTCAAGAACCTTTGATTTCTTGAATCATCTCCTACATTTCCTACATTTCCTAGCTCTTGTCATTTTGTTCTCAGGTATTGTCAATCTGTGCTGTTACAGTTTTATCTAGAGAAAATAAAGAACAAATGACATGGATTTGTGTTCTACACACTGCCTATTTACTCATTTTACATGGCCTTGGACTTAAATGCAACTAAATTAAATTAGCTTTATAACCTGAAAGATAATAGTGTTGAAATAAGTGGACCAATATGAAATTTGCATAACAGTGAATTTAAAAAAAACCAAATTTTGTCCATTTTGCCTTTGACCTTTTCTTAAGAATAAAATTACTAATCCCATGGAGAAGAACAAAGCTTATATTTCTAATTATTATTTCATTTAATAGTTATAGAAACAAAATGTGTACTTAGGACAGTACACGAAGAAAATCAAAAGGCACATTTCTTGATAGAAGATGATAGAATAAACATAGAGTTAATAGAAGATGCAAACTGGAAATTGGAGCAAAGAAGTATTAGGGGTGTTGTAATGCAATTCTGTAGTGGTTTAGTTTACAGATGCAAATAAACAGGCCAGAAGAGGCAGAAAGTGTGATCTATAAAATCCATGCTATGGGAGATAGGAATTCAGTGGGTTCGCGCAGATAATAAATGAAAAAGCTATCCATGTCTTTTTAAATCATTTGTAGCCCAAATCATCAGTTTTTGATTAATATTATTGAAAATACTAACAACAATAGCCTAGAAGAAACCAAAATCATAACACAAATAAATTACTTCAGTACTTTGGTACACATGTAACTGATTATATGATGGTGCTCTGACCTATCAGCTACTGAAAAAAATCTCTCCATATGATTTTTAACTGCATAAGTAGAAATTGCACAATATATTCAAAAGTCTTTATGTTCTTCAGATGTAAATAATTTTATTTCAATGACTTTACTGCATATTTTGTATACTCATCCATATAACAGAAGTACATTTTCATTAGACACATTTACATTTAAATTTGCATTTCTATTTTAAATTTGAATAATCGAACAATTTTCAGAAGAGAAAATATTAAACAAAATTAAAATATTGACACAATTAAAATAAACAAAAAACTTCCATCTAAATGAAACAATGCAATGTTCTGGGGAAAAAAATTCTTTTCCAAGAAGTCTCTTTTAGAAGGTTTTTGAAAATTCTTTTTAAAGCCTAGTCATATGAAAGTACTTTGTATGACAGGATTGCATTTCTTGAAAATAATTACTGTAGTTCAGTACTACACAGTGCAAAGAGAAATTTAAAAAAAAAAAAAGAAACCTTGTGTCAGAGATCTTTGTAGCAATCATAGCTCTACTTTCAGCCGCTATTTCACAGGAACCAGTCTGTGTAGGTAGAAGATGTCTGAATAAAGAACATTTAACCAGATTAATAAATTATTGCATTATGTGGAAATGCTTGAGAATACATGGTGAAACTGCTGTTATCTTGGTGACAGGAGCTGTCTAACTCCACTAACTCTATGCAGTAAATTTCAGGACAGAATGATGCAGTATAAAATGAGAAATTCAGCATCCAGTGGGATTGTCTAAACTGTTTAAATTTATCATAAAATGCAGTAACTATTAATATTCCAGTAGCAAAGGACAGAATGAAACATTATTTCAGCCATTTTCTGACTGTCCTTCTCATGCACCTGAAAAGGGTGAAAGGTGTAGAACTTCTTTCTTAGCTCCACAATTCGTAAGATAATCATGTAAAATATTTTAGCCTAGTATTTATAGAGCTGAATCCTGCAGATTTCTACATGCTACTAGGAACAGTTAGTAGACAACTATGGGCCTACATATTCCTTTATTATTTTAAATACACTTAAAGACTAAAAAGATATAGAGTGCACCAACACTAATTCTGCAGTGCATATCCTTCATTTACTTTCTTGGTATTCTTCCATTTGACTGCTGTGTCCTCAGTGGTTCAGGAACAGTAAATCAAGTACAAACCCAGAAGAATATTTTTTAGGCAGATAGACTGATCTTAGCTCTGATGGAGATAACAATCTTTATACAAAGATATAAATACATGAATTTATTTGCACTTGTTCTTCTGCTTTAACTTCTTTCTCTGAGTGACATGTCTCTTTGAGGAAATATAGTGTAAAGACATCTGGATGTTCTCCATGGCCAATGTGACTAGGAATCAGAATGAAACTTCCTATGAGCAGCTTGGTAGTAGTGATGCTTTTTCAAAACTGGTAGAACATAACAAATTCCAATTTCTTATTGGTACAGTAAGGCTAAAGGAGTTCACCAAGGCAGACATGAAGAAAGCAAAATGTATACCATTCGCTTAGGTGTAGTGAAAACATAATCTTCCATTAGAAGGGACTGGGAGGAAATCGGATGTGATTATTTCTTGTTTCATTAAAACCTTCACAGTTTTTTGTTAGTACCCAGTCCTATATGGTGGGTGTTTCTACCACACTGTACTGCAAATAGGAAATTACTGAAGTCTTTGATGTGTGATGTGTCAGCACAAGCTAAATAGAAGGAGTGTATGAACTGAGATTCCTCTGAGGTGAAATATAGTGCCCAGAATGTATAAATAAATACCTGTAAATTTTGAAAGACTATTAATAATTTAAATGTGTTAAGAAATAGTTATTTAATTTTTATGTGATAAGCTGTTATAACATTGTTGATTGGTAGACTTTTTCATAATACATGGCCTCAATAAAATTTTATTGCATTCTCATATACTGTGACATTTTGTGAAATATAAAGAATCATAGAACCATTTACATAGGAAAATACCTTTAAGCTCCTCGAGTCCAGCCATTAACCCAGCGCTGCCAAGGACACTACTAAATCATGCCCCTAAATGCCTCATGTACAGGTCTTTTAAATGTCTACAGGGATGGTGATTGCACCACTTTCTTGGGCATTCTATTCCAGTGCTTGGCAACCTTTTCAGATAAGTTTTTCTTAATGTCTGATATAAACCTCTCCTGATGTAACTTGAGGCTGTTTCCTCGTCCTGTCATTTGTTACCTGGGAGAAGAGGCTGACACCCAAATCACTACAACCTCCTTTCAGGTAGTTGTAGACAGCAATAAACTCTCCTCTCAGCCTCCTTTTCTCCAGGCTAAACAACCACAGCTCTCTCAGCCACTCCTCATAAGGCTTATGCTCCATAGCCTTCATCAGCTGTTCTGCCCTTTGGACACACTCCAGCGCTTCAACATCATTCTTGAAGTGAGGGGCCCAGAACTGGACAAAGTTCTGCAGGTGCAGCCTTACCAATGCCAAGTACAGAGTGAAAATCACTGCTATCATCCTGCTGGCCGCACTCTTTTTGATACAGGCCAGGATGCCATTTGCCTTCTTGGCCACCTAGGCACACTGCTGGCTTATGTTCAGCTGGCTGTTGACCAGCATTCCCAGGTCCTATTCTGCTGGGCAGCTTTCCAGCCACTCTTCCCCAAGCCTGTAGCAACACATGGGGTTGTTGTGAGCCAGATGCAGGACCCAGCACGTGGCCTTATTGACCCTCATAAAATTGATCTTGGCCTATTGATGTAGCTTGTCCTGATCTTTCTGTAGAGACATGCTGACTGGGCCTGATCACATGGTTTTCCTGTACGTACTCAAGAGGATCTGCTCCATAATCTTTCCTAGCACTAAGGTCAGATTGACAGGCCTGTAGTTGCTCATATTGTCTTTCTGCCCCTTCTTGCAGAAAGACATCAACTTTGGTAAAATATTGTCAATCAAGACCTCCTGGTTACCTAGGACTGCTGATAAATAATGGAAAGTGGCTCCATGGGCACTTACATCAGGTTCTTCACTATCGCCATGTGGATCTCAGCCACAGACCAGGGCCCATAGACTTGTGTATATCTAAGTGGTGTAGCAGGACACTGACTGTCTCCCCTTGGGCAATGGGGGCTTCATTCTGCTCCGTGTTCCTGTCCTCCAGCTCAGGGGACTGGGTAACTGGAAAATAATTGGTCCTGCCACTGAAGACTGAGGCAAAGAAAGCATTAAGCACCTCAGCCTTTTTCATATCCTTTGCCATCCAAAAAAGGGCAGAGATTCTCCTTAGACCTCCTTTTTTTTTTTTTTAGGTGGTGTATTTATAGATACATCTATATCATCTAATACCATCTATATATAGATATGTATTTTCTACTGGGTTTTACACTAGGAAGCAGATTAAGTTCTATTTGGGCTTTGGTGATTCTAATTTTCACCCTGCATAACCTCAGTATAACCTCGCAGTGCTCCTGAGCCGCCTGCCCCTTCTTATCGAGGCCATAAACTCTTCTGTTTTTTCCTGAGTTTCAGTCAAAGCCTTCTATTCAACCAGCCCAGTCTTCTTCCTCAATGACTTGGCTTTCACCACATGAGGAAGATGCTCTTGTACCTTTAAGATTTCCTTCTTGAAGAATGTCCAGCCTTCCTGGGCTCCTTTGCTATTCAGGGCTGCCTCCTAAGGGACTCTATCAACCAGTCTCCTAAACATACCAAAGGGTGCACTCCAAAAGTGCAAGGTAACAGTTCTGAAGACCCTCCTTCTTACTTCTCCAAGAATTAAAAACTATCCTTCTGTCATTACTATGTCCAAGATAGCTTCCAACCATCACATCACCTAGCAGTCCTTTTCTGTTAGCAAACAGCAAGTCCAATGGGGTACCTCTCCTAACTGGATTCCTCACCAACAGTGTCAGAAAGTTTAACAGAAGTTAAATTATGTCATTAATAAGAGTTGTACAAAATTATCACACAAAATTAGCAATAACATATAGCAACAAATACCCTCAAGTCCCTAGTACACCCAATACTTCTCCGCAGGACTGTCCTTAAGAAACTTCCATGCATGAAAATTATTCACATACTAATACATTGTCATGGCTTGTGGACAGGCTCTTAAACTCTGTTCATTAAAATTCAGTAGAAACTAGGTAATGATATGAAAAATTTGTGATCCTGAAGCATTAATTTTCTCAAATATATTCAGATAAAAAATATGTGTGAAGTTCATACATGCTGTTTGCTTTCTGCAATTAAAAAAAAAAAAAGAAAACAAATTATAATTACATACCTAATCTGGACTGCAAGTGCGTATTGCCACCTTACATCCAGCCTCTCATCCACCAGCAATTCTAGTGATGTAGAATGTTTCAGTTGATTCAATTAAAGAAATTCCTTTTATATATTTATATCTAGTGGGGAGAAAAAAGAAAAAACACTCGGTAATGAAAAGACACGAATTAGAAGAAAACCTCCCATAATTTTAATTTTAGATGCCGCATTTTATTCTACTGCTGTGAGATGAGAATGGATACAAGTTTGTTAATAAAAAGAGGTGAACTAATGGCTTAGATACTCTATCATAAATGAAGCATCAGTTATGGTCTGTCATGTTTCCTCCTTACTTACCTCAAGTTTGCCACAGAACTGATTTTTTTTTGCTGATTTTTTTTATATCTATTGTTTAGCCACACATTTTAAAATATATAATACTAAGTAACAAGTTTGCTTTCTACACACTTTAGACTTACTAATTGTTTACTAAATGATGCTTAAAGGATAAAAATTATATTTTCATGCCAATGGTTCTAATTTAAGCTCTCCAGATTGTTTTCTTATTGTCACTCTGCATACTGTAAAAATATTTAAAATACTTTCAATACTCTATTGTATTCACAGAACTGAAAAGTGTTAAATCCATTAGCCAATTGGAAATTGGTCTGTGTCAGCCATTACTACTTTTCATCTTCATACATAATCTTCTCAGCAAATCAATACAATACAAGCTGATATTTCTAGCTATTGATCTAAACCACTTTACATATTACAAAACCTGATTCAGATAAATGATAGTATAAAGGAAGAGAATGTATAAATTGCTGTCATTTGACAGCTAGCATCTATATTATTCCTCTATTTGCAGAACAAAGCAGATCATTTTTCAAAGTGTTTGAAAGACTATCTGCTGTTTAAATGGCTGTGGATATTAAGCAAAGTGCTGTGCATTGCTGTACATAACCTTATAGTTTATGTCATTGACTCTACAAACACCAGAGATCTACTGGAGTGATTCTTGTGCTGTAGCTCATGTGCAATCTCTTAGATTCAGAGCTTATCTTGTTGTCAATGTTGAGATCTTTCTCTCAAAAAGTTATAGGAAGGCTGAAATAACTGAAACTCTTAGTTCTGTGTTTTCCAGTATCCTGTCAAAAAGGCAGATACTTTCCACCAAATTAAGCTTTGAGGGTTTTGCTAATTGTACTGGGTCTGTCTGAGACGGAGTCCATTTCCCCATAGCAGCCTTCACAGTGCTGTGCTTTGTATTGGTATCTAGAAGAGTATTGATAGCACACCAATGTTTTGACTATTGCTGAGCACAGCATCGGGACTGTAATGTTCCTTCCCCAGCTGAGGGCAAGATTCTAGGAGGGGACACAATTAGGCCAGCTGACCCAAACTGACCAAAGAGATGTTCCATTCCATACCATATGAGGTCAGCTCAGATATAAAAGCTAAGGAAAGGAGCAGGAAGGGTGGGTAATCATTGTTTGCAATGGTTGCCAGCTAAGAAACCACTAAGCATGCCGATAACCTGCTTCTCAGGACATGGCCAGACATCACTGCTGATGGGAAGCAGAGAATAAAACTTGTTATTTTCCATTTCACTTTTGCACGCTCAGTCTTTGGTTTTGCTTTAGTAAACTGCCTTATTTCAACCCAGGAGCTGTTCAACATCTTATTCTCCTCCCCCTACCTGGCCAGGAAGGAAGGGGATAGAGTGACTGGGCAGACACTTGGCATCCAGCCAAGGTCAACCTGTTACACTTGTGAATGCACAGTGATTATAGACAGAAAAAAAAAAGCTACTAATGGCAGCTAATTATGACAGACTTCAACTTCCAAATTACATTAGTTTGAATTTATTGGATCCTGAAGATGATGAGACTTTGATTTCTTCCTCTCTCAAAAGTTTCTCTGTGATGGTAAGCCATTACTGTAAACTGCCTGATGAAGTAACAATTAAGACATTTCTGATGTCACTAACTGTCACCAAAATCAAAAAAGGGAAAAGCAGAGACTAATTTAGGCTGATAGACTTCGGGTCTTCACAGTGCATGCCTTAAAAATTCTGATTTCTGAAAGCATGAGTATATGGGGCATTCATCCAGGTACTGGAGCTGAGGTTCCCCTGCAGCCCGTAGCAAAGACCATGGTGAAGCAGACTGTCCCCCTGCAGCCCATGGAGGACCACAGGGGAGCAGAGATCCACCTGCAACCTGTGGAGGAGCCCATGCTGGAGCAGGTGGGTGCTGGAAGGAGTCTGTGACCCTTTGGGAGGCCCATATTGGAGCAAGGGCCTGGCAGGGACCTGCAGCCTGTGGGGAGAGGAGCCCACGCTGGAGCAGCTTATACCAGAATAACTGCACCTTGTGGACAAAGTGACCTACGTGGCAGCAGTGCTTGAAGAACTGTTGCCCGTGGGAGGGACTCGCACTGAAGCAGTTTGCAAAGAACTGTCTCCCATGGGAGGGACCACACAGGAAGCAGTGGAAGGACTTCTCTCTCTCTCTGAGCAGCAGCAGAAACAATGTCTGACTGCAACCCGCACTCCCATCTGCCTGGGCCTCTTGGGGGAGGCAGTACATCTTAGAAAGAGCGTGTGGAAGGGGAAAAGGTGTCTGTAAGATTTATTGAACTTCTCACTCTGAAGCTTTGATCTTAATAATAATAAATTCTTAATATCCCCACTTGGAGTCTGTTTTGCCCATGGAATGATCAGTAAGGGGTTTCTTATGGTCCTTATCTCAAAGTCGTGAAACCCTCTGGTTTTTTTCTCTCCCCTGTCCGTTTGCAGGGAGGAGAGTGAGAGAGCTGGCTTTAGTGGGTCCTTGGTGCTCAGTCAGGGTCAAACCATTACAATACCAAAGTCTGTTCCAAAACTAGAGTGTTCCTGAAGCAACACCTCCTTCAACGTTAGCTTATAGTTCTCTTTATTTCAGTCTTGAGCATTTAAACTAATCTAAATGTTACTTCTACAAATAACCTTACTGATTTTACACATAAATATAAGCGTATACTTCCCTTCCCCTTATGGAGTACATCTGTGGATTTTTCCCTGACAACAGGATAGTTCACCAGCTAGGATTCAGGGCATATGGCTTTTAACAGACTTTTCCAGAGCTTTGCTCTACCTCTACAGACTCGCATCATCCATGGGAAAAGAAATCTAACAATCTCAGGAGTATAGGCATTGTAGCCTGATGCAAATGAAATAAATTTAAGTGAAAAAGATTATCAACTACCTTTAAAAGTACCATAAATTAAGTGATGCTAAGATTTTAATAAGAAGTAGTTATAAAGGCACTGTACATGCATTCATATTATTGGAGTCCCTTCCAACTCAGAATATTCTGTAAATAATGCGAACTCTGTAACTGTTGTAATGTTACATTAATTTCCAGGAAGTTGAGAAAACTGTAATGTGAAATCTGGGAACACAGAAGAAGATATATTTGGCCAAATATACATTGAAGCTATCTTAAACCACACTTGAAAAAATATGTGGAAGATTCCATGTTTTAAAAGAATGCAAATGTGTATCTGAAGAAAAAAAAAAACCAACAACCTTATTTCAATCAAGATAGAAAAGTTATCTTAGAAAATAAACAGTCCATGTATGAAGAAGTTATGTAGAAATGAGTAGGACACAAAATAGCCAGTTTATCCAAGAAAACATACACTGCTGAATAGCCCATGTTAAAGAAAATGAACAGCTCAGTAGAACCAGCCCTAAACTGAGTATATGAGTGTTACAAACCCCTACGTATTTTGCATATGCCTCTTTTTTTTTGCACTGACATTTTTAGATCCAGTACTAGCCATGACATAAGAATTTTTTATTATTAATAAATCGATTTCTTAAGTGTTCAGTTGAAAATTTTGTTAGTTGTGATTAACTTGTCTGTTTAGGCTCCTCTGAGGGCTTATTTATAAATCTGGCTAGAACACAAGACCATTACACCTGGTTAGACAATATGGGGACTACAGCTACAGAACTCACAACCCATACTGGTCCTGCAAATTAAACACAGACTTACTTCTGGTTCTGTGAATCTAGGACTCAAAGATGCAGTGCTGGTGGCTTCACTGAAAACCTTTGTCAATGATTTTCAGGATAAATCAAAGGACACTGTACTAATATCTGACAGTGGGGGTGAAGGAAACTGTTCTTTGTATCTCCATGTTACCTTTTTTCTTGGTCCAAAGTCATCCTTTCTTTAGTTGTGGGGTTTTTTTTCCTTTCACAAAACTCATTCTACTTTTATGCCCACCATCTGGGTGGTCAGTTTCTTGACCATCCAGAAAGGTAATATCCTGAGATATGCTGGATGGTACTTTATAGCAAAGAGATTGTTCATTTTTAAAAAGATCTAATTTCTCTACTTCTGCAATTCAGTGATTCTCAGGAGGGAAAAAAAAAGAGTTAATAAAATAGCAGAAACACTACTAAAAATATAACAAGAAAAAGAAGCGGCAATTTTTAAGAGTGTCTTTGTGTCTTGCATTGTCCTTGCAAGTCTGTTGTCTTAATCCACTTTTCCAGTCACAATTGTTTTAGCCCTTAACAGGACTTCGCTCATTTCTTCCACTTAAACTTGATTTTCCCTTAATAGTTGAAGGACGCTTAGACAGCATCACATTAATTTTGGTGGACATTGAGTTTTATCTAATTCAGCAAGCCAGCCTTTGTTAATTAGGCCTCACAGGGCAAGTGATTGTAAAGAACATCTCTAACTGTCACTGATCAATACACACAGCAGAAGCAGTTCTAACAGTCAATTACTTGTGCTTCTGAGAAGGAAGGAGTCCTATTCTTGTTAACTCCCCGCACTATTTTGAAATCACAAGGCCTCTCAGTCTACCTTCCTATCAGGTTCAACCAGATGCATACAAATTTTATTTTCTCCTTCTAATGACGGAACAGGTTCATTGGCAGTGTAGTCCTCTGCAGCCCAGCACTGCTCTTTAGAAACATCTTGTCCTTCTAAAGCTGTGAGCTTGACTGATGGGAATGTCAGTGCTCCAACAACACTAGCAGAGATTCACTGTTTAAGCCTAGAGACATGGGCTCTGTTTGATTAGGTCCCAGAAGAATAAGTATATGGAAATTAATTTAACATAATACTACATTGCAATCCTTCAGAGATGAAGAGAGAGTAGGGAGAAAACCAGATCACAGCTTAATAACATTTATTTAATAGCATTTTATTTATTTTATTTATATTATATTTTAATAGTAATGTATTTAATAACATTTCCTGGTCATATTTTTTCAGTGAGGACGTCTAAATATATATGCATTTGTACATAAATTAGAACTTCAGGCATTTCCAGTGATTGAAAATATTCCTTTCTGCCTTCTAGAACCTGTTTTTTGATAAGCTCCTGTTCTTCTCTGGGGAGATTATGAAGCTGTCATTCTTTTTATTGAGGACCTAGGGTTGAAACCCCCAAGTTTTCTAAAACCATCACTGAGTTGCTTTAAAACACGAGAAAGGGCTAATCACTCTAAAAGAGCTGGGTTGAAAAATGTTTTCTCTGTTCATTAGTGAGGCCTGAGAATTTAGAAATTTTCTCATTGTATATCATGCATTTTCAAAAACAATTAGTGACACTCAAAATGCAGGAGTATAAAGAGACCAGCTCTACCTATACACTGAAATGTTTAAAAGTGAATTAAACAGTGGAATGATATTTTCATTTTTTCTTGAGTCTCCTTTGTAGCCTCCTGAAAACAGCTGCTATTAAGGGCATGCAGAAAAACATTGCCTTTAGGTGCTAGGTGATAGAGTGCATGTTCTGTTGCAATACTAAATGGAGACATTAGTAGAAAAGCTGGAATTCAGTGGAAGGCAAACACACCTAAGTTTGGATGTTTGCATGGATGTTTGCCAAAGTGTCCAGCAAAGTCAAAGGATATCTAACCAATACATCTAATCAACTTTAGAGCACAATTCAGCCTTGACACTGATCAGTTGCCCACTCATAAGTAGTTACTGCCTGAATACAGGAATCTAAGATATCCTGTCAACCTTCCAGATGTTGTTGCTGAAGAGCATGTCTTTTCCTAGGTCTGTAGGTTGTAATAGCAGGACTGGAACACCTCCCCTGTGAAGACAGGCTGAGAAAGTTGGGGATGTTTAGCCTGAAGAAGGGAAGGTTGTGCGGAGACTTTATAGCAACCTTCCAGTATCTGAAGGGGACCTACAGGGAATCCAAAGAAGGACTCTTCATCCAGAACTGTAGTGATAGGACAAGGAGTAATGAGTACAAGTTAAAAGAGGAGAAATTTAGATTAGATGTAAGGGAGAAATTCTTTACTGTGAGGGTGGTGAGACACTGGAAGAGGTTTCCCAGGAAGGTTGTGGATACCCCATCCCTGGAGGTGTTCAAGGCCGGGTTGGATAAGGTCTTGAGCAATCTGGTCTAGTGGGAGGAAGGGGACATTGTAACTAGATGACCTTGAAGGTAGTAGTGCCTATGTTCTCTACCTACTGGAATACGTAGCATTTTCATGCTTCATGCTGATTCTCCTGGAGCTGGTTGATAAATTAGAATTATTCAGGCTCTGTGTCATGTAATTATCAAAGCTTCATTATAGCTCTGACACCTATCATAGCTCTATCATAGCACCTATTATAGCTCTGACATCTATCATTACAGTAGCAGTTACTATAATGATAGTACTATAAATCTAAAAGGGACTGAAGCTGTAGATAGTCTGGAACATGTTGGTGCCGCTAAGAGAATCAGAACTCAAGCTGAGAAGTGAGGAATGCTAGAGAAAGGTGCGACTTAAAACTATAGAAAAACCTGAAAATTGTTGATACATATCATAGTGTAGTGTAGAAAGAGGTAATAATTATGAGAAAGTCAGAATTTTAAATGGAAGAGCTATGCCTTTGATTGCTGTACATTAGCATGACTATTATGAAAAATATTTCAAGATAAGGTCAGGCTAACTGCCCAGCAAAATCTGATTATTTATTCAATTTAGAAACTTTGGGGGCTTACATTTATGAAGTTGCTAATACATAAAAGCTCCTACCTATAATTTTGTGTAACCAGTTTTAATCCTGTCAATACACAAATTCACATCAGAACTCCACATTTTCACTAAGTCATGAAATGCTATGGATTACTTGTCGCGGTCGGGACGGCCAGGGCGACATTGATTGCACGTTTGCTGCGTGTTCATGGGGTGCCGAAATGTAACAATTTATTGTTTACAGAATAGACATTTATACACATCAGAAGGTTTGCATATTCTAACATAATTGGTAGAAAGTTATCTAACTACTTCACTATTGGCTGAAGGTACAACACTTGCTCTCTGCCCATCTCAGCTGCCCCTTCTGTCTCTAGGCAGGCAGAGTTGCATGCCTATCTCCGATAATTACTGGTAATTTTTATACTTCTGTCTCCCTAAATTTATCCAAAAGCCACTTATTTCAATCTTCTTACTCTCACCACACTCATTGTTTCGTAAATGTTTTGTATCTTACATATTAAAAGTAAGCTATATTGAAGTTTCAACATGTAGCTCCTCTAAATTATTTTTTCTCAGTTTTTCATAACTAACCTACACTTGCCTGTTGTCTGCTGCTCACCCCTCATTCATATCTCTTTAACCTTTTTTCTCAGTCTGATGTCACCCCTACCATGGGAATGGTCACCTATCTGTGATATCTTCCTCAAGCTCATTTTCTCTGAGAACCTTCTCAACCATTTTCTCTGAGAATCCACTCAGCCATTTTCTCCTTTATAATTTTTCCTTATGTATCATCTTTGTTATGTCTTTCTGTCATGGTTTTACTCTGGCTAAAAGCTGAGAGCCCACACATAGGTCTAAAATTTCTCAGAGAAGGGAAAAAAAACCCCTCGACTTTTGTGATAAGGATTACAAGCAACTGTTTATTAACTACCTCACACAAGCAAAACAGGCTCTAACTTAGAATATTAAGTATTAACTACTACTACTAAAATCAGAGCTTAAGATTTAAGAGTGGGAAGTTTGATAGATGTTACAGACACCTTTCTCCCCCCGCCCCTCCCTTTTAAGATCTTTCACCTTCCCCCAGCAGCATGGGAAGGCAGGTGTGTGTGTGGGGGGGGTTACAGTCAGAGGTTTTCTTTGCTGCTGTTCAGAAGAGAGAGAGAGACAGTCCCACCCCAGTTTTCCTTATGAGGTCTTCTCCATGGAAACAGTCTGTTGCAAACTGCTTCTTAGTGGATTTGTTACTAACAACAGTTTTTTCAGGTACTGTTGTCACGTAAATCACTTTACCATAGATGCAGTCATTCAGGTGCTGGGTGCTTATCTGCTTCAGTGTGGGTTCTTCCAGGCCACCAGTCCTCCCAAGAAATGCTGCTCTGCTACTCAGCGTGGGTCTCTTCTTCNTCCCCAGCCAATAAAAAACTCTAACCTATTTGTGCCATGGAAGAGCTTGTGACATCATCGTATTAGGTAGGCCTCAGATGTAAAAAAAAGATAAAATAAATGAAACTTGAAGACTATTATTTTATTTCTCAGTTGTTCTAATCAAAACATTTTTCTAAGAGGAAAAAGAAGCTGTTCAGCATATATACTTGTGAGACTAATTAAATAGTATTTTTTTTGCAAATGAAAAAATATGTTCCTGTTTTATCTATGTGTAACTTAAGGAGTTTTTTTGTCTTACCTCAATGGGTGAATAACACAAACATCTATGCTTGATCAAAGAAATGCTTTCCTTATTTTATAGATACCAACAACCCCATTTTCTCTTGCAATATAACACAACCTCATCCTTCCAAAACTTCATACAAAAGGAAAGTTCTCAGCAATTCAATACTATATTGATATGTACCCGTAAAGAACTTTAAGCAAACAACTATTTTTTTAGACCCTGCATTGCATATTCCAAATCCAAGTTGACCTTATATTGCAATGTAGTATTACAACTGCAAACAGAGCAATTACACTATTTACAGTACTTACTGAGACAGAATACACGATCTTGAGAGCCTGAGAGATTTTAAAAATTCTTTGGTAAGTCACTGCTAGCATAAAAATTTATCCTAACAAAACCCCCAAACAGTAGTGTCAAATGTTTCACATCTAAAATAAAAGTTTTGGTAATTTCTCCTTTAAAACAAATGAAACTGTACTGTGCTGTTGCTATGCAAATTAACTCTATTCAAAGCACCATTTGCAAGCTTCAGGGTCTTGCAACTCCAGTATAAAATCTTAATATATTAAAGAAGTGAAAAATATTATAGTGCGTGCCATTCTGTCTTAGAAGTATACAGTGTGGTAAAACCAAAAGAAAAAGTATTCAAAGAAATTTTAATTCGAAACAATATACACAAATAATTTATAGTGATTATGCAAAATTGATTCCTTGGCATTCAGTTTTGTATATGAGATAATATATACATTATGACTGAAGAAGCATCCCAGGACAATTGCAAAGTAGTAAGATCTTAGGAACATTGTTTACATCTCATCACAGATAATACAGGTGTAATTGTAAGACGTCTTCTTCAAATCAAAAGGCAAAATTATTAAATATAGCTCTTATATAAATAAATATATAATAAATAAATATATACATTTAACACAATGAAAAGAATTTTATATAATTTGAAAATAAGTTTTTGGCACTATTAATATGGTAGAGTAGCCATTATTTTAATTGGGTCTCAGAAATGATCTGAACATTGTGACAGAAGCTTTTAAAATACCTAAATAAAATGCACCTCATAGAGACTATGCATCCCAACATCCTAGTCTACTATCCAAGATTTTTTTCTGAAGGGATTCTGACTTTTAAATGCACAAATAGTACAGATAAAGTTTCAGCTGTATGACCCAGAACCTATGTACCACTCTTGGCCCTTAGGCTACACTTAGTTACCCTAGATTCCAAGAACGAATTATTATGAAAAATTTTATGAAGCAATAAATGGTTTTTATGTGTGACCACATCTCAGTGAAGTAAATAATCACAATAAATGTTTTATAGCTAGTACATCTAAACTCTATGAAAATTGTAATAAGACATCAAAAAAAGAAAATTCAATGAACACAAAAATCTGCCACAATTGTGTCCTTGTCTTTGAAAGCAGAGTTTAAAGGTTCAAACAGCAAATCATCATTCAACAGAAAGGCCTGTGTGAAAATCTCTCTGTATGATAAATCAGAGAAAGTAAGAGTGCTGGCAAAAGTAGAAACAGGACAGAGTCAGCTCTGATTTAAACAGATCGTGTTTGGTAGCAAATGGGCCTTGTTTTCAGGGAAGAGGTAGGAAATAATCTGTATTACTAAAGTAATGACAAACTCACAGATTTGTAGGTTGAGATTTTTTTTCATGAGGAGAAAACTACATTTGCATGTCATAGTTGCTAAACATATAGCTTGAGTTTAATAGTATGTTGTCCCATAAAAAAACCCAGTCCAAAATAATATAAGGCTGCATATCAGTAAGTGTGCTTGTTGTATTGTCCTGATCATTTCATCAGTTATTCTTTCCAAAAACTTAAAATTTAAAACCAAAGATTAAAAGTTACAAGTTGTCCCACCAGAACAAGAGTTTTAAGAAAGCCCAGAGAAGTAAGTTGTCATCTGATTCTTCAGTGAGAAGAGTTTGGGGGGACTTTGCATACGTAAGGCTGTAAACAAAATAAAAACAACAAGAAATTCCAACCTTCCCTAAGATGTTTTTGATGCATATGAAGAACTCCAGATATTATTAACCTTTTGATAATAAGTCTGTGAAAACAAATATTGGAAGTATTAATTATGACAGTAAATTGGTATTCAGTTACACAATATCATTTTTTTCTGTCACTTAAGAGAAGTGAAAAACAGCAATTGCCACTCATGCTTCAAAAAAGAGAAAGCCCTTATATGGGGTTTGCATGACCAGGTTTTGGTAGGGGAAGGGGCTGCAGGGATGGCTTCTGT
This sequence comes from Calyptomena viridis, assembly GCA_013390005.1. NCBI lineage: Eukaryota > Metazoa > Chordata > Aves > Passeriformes > Eurylaimidae > Calyptomena > Calyptomena viridis. The sequence continues at coordinate 196,994 of WEIV01015738.1, forward strand.
GAGAAACTGCCAGAAGCTTCCCCCATGTCCAACAGAGCCAAAGCCAGCTGGCCCCAGGATGGACCTACTGATGGCCAAGGATGAGCCAATCAGATATGACAGTAACACCTCTGGGATAACATATTTAAGAAATAAAAATTTTACCTCATAGAGGTAATTGCTCTCAGAGAAGAGACGAGTGAGAATATGTGAGAGGAACAACTCTACAGACACCAAGATCAGTGGAGAAGGAGCAGGAGGAGGTGCTCCTGTGACAGATTTCCCTGCAACCTATGGAGAAGACCATAGTGAGGCAAGATGTGCCCCTGCAGTCCATGGAAGTCAACAGGGGTACTGAGATCCAACTGCAGCCAAGAGAGGAGAGTCATGCTGAAGCAAGTGGTTGATGACCCTGAGATTAGCTCAGTTGGTTAGAGCATGTTGCTGATAACACCAAGGTCATGGGTTTGATTCCCTTAAGGGCGATTCCCTTAAGAGTTGTACTCAATGATCTTTGCAGATCCCTTCCAACTCAGAATATATCTGTGATTCTGTGACTGAAAGAAGCCTCTGACCCTGTGGGAATCCCATGCTGCTCTTGGCAGGGACCTACACACTTATGGAGAGAGGAGCCCATGCTAGAGCAGGTTTCCTGGTAGGACTTGTGACCTTATGGGGGACAGCACCATATGGAGAGGGATGCACATTGAAGCAGTTAATGAAGAACTGCAGCAGATGAGAAGGACTCACACTGGAGAAGTTTGTGAAACAATTTCCCATGGGAGAGAGCACTCTGGAGCACGGGAAGGACTCGGCTCCCTAAGCAGCAGCAGAAACAACCTGTAATGAACTAACTGTAACTCGCATTCCCCATCACCCTGCCCTGCTGGTGGGGAGGAGGTAGAGCCTGGGAAGGAGGAAGGGGTGTGGAGGGAAGGTGTTTTTAAGATTTCTTTTACTTCTTATTCTTCTTCTCTGACTTTGATTGGTAATAAATTCAATTAATTTCCAAAAGTCAAGTCTGTTTTACCCATGATGGTATTTGGTGAGTGATCTCTCCTTGTCCTTATCTCAACTCATGAGCCTTATCATTATATTTTCTCTCTCCTGTCCAGCTGTGGTGGGGAGTGATAGTGCAGCTTTGGTGAGTACCTGCATCCAGCCAGGATTGATTCACCACAGACCTTAAGGTATTTGGGTAAAAATTAAAATATTTTACAGATATGTATAATGCAACTTCGATACGATATGATATGATATGATATCTTTCCTGGAATCACATATAAAAAGAGCAGAAAATTACCATCAGAATTCTGAGTAGCTGATTAATTGTGTTAAGTTGGATGAGATTCAGCAATAATATTTATATAAAGAAAATGTAGTCTACATTTGGTTGAGAACTCAACTAGCAGCATTTGTCCTCAGAAAAAGGATATCATAACACTGCAGAAATGTTACTAAAGAATCATATATAGTTTGTAACTATGAAGACAGATTGCATGAAAAGAATCTTATTACCATTGGTTCGTTATTTCATTACTTTCTTCTCTGAAGACATAGCAACTTATTTTTCCTCCTGCTACTGTTTATGCTGGATTCATACTATTGAATGTCCAATTTGAAAACAAAAGCATCACAAATAGGTACTGATTCTATTTGAATAACTGAAATCTTCTTTTTTTTTTTTTTATAAGACTGTGTAGAAAGAGAATATTTTCCACTGGAATATCCTCAAGTAAGGTTTCTCTTTCAATATTGTCCATGATGCTGTATTATCCAAAAAACTTCTTATGAATAAAGATTATTTTATACTCTTGCATACGTTTGGTCAACTCAGAGGATATAAGAAAGTTAAGTGTACATTTTTTATTCTCAATGTTATTTTTTGTTTTCTTTTGTTTTCAATGTTTCTTTTTTGTTTTAAACCAGTTTTGGAAGTTCCTAATCTTCAGTGGAAAATCTGCCATGCAAATAGACAAACTTTTGTCATTTTACTCAATAATATTTAAGAAATATTGCAGTGCAACAAATACCTACTGTGGAGCAGCAAGTTTATTTTGAACAGCTCTTGAAGCTCAGCAGTTCCAAATGCACACACTGAGAAAATGCTAAATAATGTTGACAGAGTGAAGAAGAGTCTGCAAAGTTTATCAGTCTGATGACCTTGTTTACATTTTGCTTTCATCCCAAAATACCTATGATACATGGAGTTAGTAATACTATATAATATTTTGCCCTTATGCAGCAGTTTTCCTCTTAGGTGTCAAAGAAGTTTACCAACATACAATTCACCTCTGTAACATTGCTTTAGTAAATCTTGTTCCACACAATTACTTAAGGTGAACTGAGCCACATGTCTACTTTGCAGACACAGTGAAGAAAAACAATGCATGAAAGAGCTCTAGGATGCCCACCTGCCTCTATATATCAACTTGTAACAGGTTGACCTTGGCTGGATGCCAAATGCCTGCCCAGTCACTCTATCATCTCCCTTCCCAGCCAGGTAGGGGGAAGAGAATAAGATGGTAAACAACTCATGGGTTGAAATAAGGCAGTTTACTAAAGCAAAAGCAAAGATTGAGCATGCAAAAGTGAAGTGGAAAATAACAGTTTATTCTCTACTTCCCATCAGCAGCAATGTCCAGCCATGTCCTGAGAAGCAGGACATCGGCATGCTTAGTGGTTTCTTAGCTGGCAACCATTGCAAACAATGATTGCCCCACCTTCCTGCTCCTTTCCTTAGCTTTTATATCTGAGCTGACCTCATATGGTATGGAACATCCCTTTGGTCAGTTTGGGTCAGCTGGCCTAATTGTGTCCCCTCCTAGAATCTTGCCCTCAACTGGGGAAGGAACATTACAGTCCCGATGCTGTGCTCAGCAATAGTCAAAACATTGGTGTGCTATCAATACCCTTCTAGCTACCAATACAAAGCACAGCACTGTGGGGGCTGCTACAGGAAAATGGTCTCCATCTCACGTAGACCCAATATACAACTATATCTGAATATTCCCAAGAGATATTTATCTATTCCATTTTATTATGTATGCATATGTTTCCTGTAGAATACTCTACTACATTGCTGGATAAGGTAATTTGATGATTAACTAGTTTTGATTAGGAGATTTCACTTAACTGTCAAAACTAGATACCTCTTGGAGTGATTGATTTCAACAGCTACTTCTATCAACTTTGAACACAGAAAACAAATTCCTCTTAACACCTCTTTCATTTATTTAGTAGTATTACATCTTATTTTGGTCTTTTGCTTCCTAAACTTCCATTGATCATTGGTTTTGTTTTCAAATTGTTGGCTCTCAGCCTTCTTCAGGCAATCAGACCAATCTTGGTATAGCATATATTTTTCAATAATGTTTGTATTTGTATCTGTATATATCAGCTGAATATTTATTTCTACACAACAGCATGATATTGCTAATGCTGCAAATTACTATAACCACTAGGTTGTTTTCTATTAGAATGACTGCAGCAACACGTCTGTGGTGACTACCCTGACTAGATAACCAGTTTTATACCTCTTTAGAAGTTTAATCTAAAATGTGTTTCTGCAAATTTCATATCTTACATCATGTATAAGAAGCACTGTCAGAATCCAAATAAACTCAACTCCTGGAAACCCTGTTGTGTTTTTTGTGGGAGAAAATTAAGTTTGATATTGGTTTGTGTTACTCAGATTCCTGTTAGCTGTCCTTTATATCTTGTCTAAAATAAGCACTAGGTTTATCCTGCTGCATTCTTTTTTTTCCTATTTGAAAATTCCCTGATAACTGTAATTATTTTATTTAGCACTCTTAGCACCCAAGTTTGAATTAGTAATTTTAAGATGATTTGAGATCTTTAAACTTACCAGAGCACTTTCTTATCAATTTGTTTTGCATGTATAGTTCAGACCCCTCACTGTTTTAGCTATCTGAACACAGCTTGAAAGTCATCTTAAGAAAAGTAAAAACTCATTCAATCTTTTGGCCATTCACCATAATTTTCAATTGCTTTACTTCTTCACTGTGTAATGAGCTATCTCTTGTTGGTGGTTTTTGTCTTCAAATACACTAAGAATTCCCTTTCAGGTCTCTTGTGGTGTCCTTGGCTTGAGGTACCCCATTTTGTACCTCAGTCTTTCTGATTTTGCTAACATTTTGCTACTATACAATTAGCAATTCTTAGCCTCTCATCACTTCTATTTATCAATTTTATTTAGCCTATCTAATATTTGTCAACTTTTTTTATAGTGTAAGGTCATGCAAGATTCTACATTTAACTCCATTAATTTCATTATATTTCCCATCATTCTTCTTCACAGCAATTCTTTGACTATCTGTTCCTAATATTGCTTTTTTAAGGAAACACTAGCTCTCTAAAACACTTTATTTCTTAGACTTCCTTTCTATGGGATGTTGTTTCCCATAGTTTCTTTGAATCTGCAGAAGTCTATTGCCCATTGTTGTTAGTTTGCTCTTGCTTTCATTCCTTTATAAGGATTTGGAATTATTTAATTTCAAAATTATTCTCTTTCAATTTACTCCTACTTACAAACTTACAAATTTCCAAAATTTCTCCCTAGTGATTTCAGTTAAGCCTATAAAAACCTTATTTTTGGCCTCCACTTCTCTCCTTTCAGACTATAAAAAGAACATTCATGCATTTTGAACCCCAGCTTCTGGTTATATCTACATACACAGAAATACTCCCAGAAATGTCTATGATGCATTTGTTGAGCTGAATAGATTTTCAGACTCCAATCAGAATTACTTACTTGTGTAAATGGGAGCATTGATGCTTCTCTTTAACAGCCTCCTGTAAGCTACCAGGTGTTTTATTAGCTGCCCTGTTATTTCTGCCATCTTTGGACAGGTGTCTTGGACAACCTTGGATGCTACTTCAAATGGAAAGAGGTGCATATCTCTAAGGGACTGAATTAATATACTAATATATTGACTAGCTCTCCAACAATAGCAATGGAATTGCATGTACCCAGCTCATGTAATATTTAAGCACATGCTGACAACTACATTATAACTGTATGAGCTTCATCCATTGCCATCCATTGCACAATTTAGTTGCAGAAATATAAGTAATTAATCTGGTATTAGTTCTGGTGCCCTTGCCTGCTGACCTGCCTCTGAAGCTGCTGCTTCAGAAGGGCAACGTAGTTCCCATGTTATGTTTACCAGTCAAATGCTGCTATCTCATATGTAGCACAGTGCTTTCAATGACACTGGATACAGATAGTCAGGGAAATTAACTTATGCCTAAAATTAAGTTAGATAAATCTGTCTATTAGTCTTCATCACACCGTGTAAATTCTAATATTGATTACATATTAAGGATTCTACTTCTTCCTATAACTGCTCCTCATCCTTTTCTATTGGTAAATAAAGGGCCAGGGTTGGCAGCAAATTTCCTTCTCTTCCTCATCTCTATAATCAATATCACTATGCCTCTTGGCTGTTAGATATTTTCCAGAATTATGTATGGTTTATTCTAATATTTCCTTATCTGATATAATTTTTTATTATCTCTTCATTGGCTTCATCTCTTATTTCTGAATGGTGCAGCACAAAGAGGGAATGACACATGTTAGACTGGTGTTAGATACTGTTAGATCCATTAAGGTTCTAACAGCATGTGTAATAATTGCCCGTTTGCTAGCAATGAAATCAACAAGAGTTTCCAGGGCTAGATACATATCACATGTCAACAAAATACAAATGGATGACAATACAAATGGCTAATGCAAAACAAATTTCCATGTAACCTTGCCAATTGTCTAGCTATTACTGCCAGCATCAGATCACCTTTGGTTGCTGATGTTGCTGTAGACATCTAAACTAGCTGTCTATGTAGTGCTCTGAACTTTTTTTATGCTCATGAAGCACTCATACTTCCCAGTGCTTCTTAGACTGGTTTCTTGATCTGGTTGTGCTCCAGTCCCTTTCTTCAGAGAATCTATCACCAGGAAACAGGTATGTCAGCTTTTTAACCCTGTCTTACAGGGCATGAAAATTTAGGCTGCAGATCTTATAAATGCAGACAGAATCCAAACTAAGGCTTGGATTATCATAAATATAGCTAGAAGACTGGATAGGAGACAAGGTCCTGATGTTGCTACACACATTTAAACCTCCTGCTACAAATACTGCTTGCAGTTCCTCTCCTTAGGTTTCTGCTGATTCATTCTCTGTTGGTCATGGACCTTATTTTCTGTTATCAGATATCTTCAGTCATGGAGTACAATGTCTTTTTCAGAAACCATTTCATTGCAACAGAAGAAGACTCAAACTTGTTAGCCAAGTCCCGTCTTAGGGACTAGGAACAGTCTAGGTGTAGGAACAAATAGGATCACAGACTAATTTGCCAAGAGAAGAGAAGTTGTAGGTGCATTGGTGTAGGTGCAGCTGAAGAGAAAATAAGTGTCTTTTTCAAAACCAGAAATGCTCCTCCTTAGATGTTAGTAATCAATTAAAACATTTCAGATAAGTGATACACAATGGATATAAATTTTTCTCCAACTTAATTTAATCAGTTTATCAAAAATCTACAGTTTCTGATAAAGGTTAGAATGTTTTTCTCTGTTCATTAAATATTCTTTGTGGCAGATATGTTATTGCTTCTCTTCGAAAAAATGCCATACTAGGATATAATATAATCCTCACTATATTCTTTCACTTTGAAGTAATCAGGTGTGTTTTGCTGGGTTTTTGGTGGGTTTTGTGGGTTTTTTTTTCAGACAGCTGCTCAGAAAATTATCCTCAGAACATACTTAAGTTTGAAGTCTCCCATCCTCTTTGCAATTGAGGTTACTACGTATCAATAGAAGATATAATATACAGGTTTATACATAAAATAACCCTATGCTAATAAATGCAAAAAAAAAGTGTGAAATTTCCCTTAAACAGTTGTGTTGAGAAATTTTAATCATATTGAGGGGAAAAAGAAGCCTACAAAGTCTGAAAGACCGAAGAAGTATTTCCTACATAATGCTGATATTAATAATTGTAACAGAAATATAAGAATCAAGACAGGATTTTTTTTGACAGTAAACAATTCTGTCCTGTCTTGAACATGAAAAATACCTCAGAGAACAAAGTGAAATTAGTACCTTTTTTTCTTTTTTAAATAACTCCACTGCAAACACAAAAGTACAAAATAACTATAATTCTTCTCTCATTTCTATTTAACCAGTCTTCATGAATCTCATAGGTGTTAATCATGGCTTTTTGGACATGAAGAGAAAAGATGGAATGTATAGGTTGAAAAAAATTGCAGCAAGTGGTTTAGCATTTGTGAAGAGGTAAGACCAGACTTCTAAAAAAATTGCTGTATGCGGCCATTTCTCTATATACAGCAAGTAACTATGATTCATACTCGTGTCACAAAATTGTTCTGCTAATGTCTTCATCCTTGGTGACATTTCCCATCTGCTGTAAGTCTGACAGCAGTCATGAAACCGGTTCCAAGTTAAAGTTATGTGGAGAAAGAAACAAACACAAGCAAAATGGTAAAGTTTGCTCTGCAACTATTCCATATCTGACTATAGGGACTGCAGAGACTGTAGGAAACATGTCCAGGCTAATTCTATGCCTACCATGAAAGGAACATACTGTTATTGAAAACAAGACCATACTACTTGATTTCAGAGAAGGAACTAAGACTGGAGGTTTTTATTTTATACAGGAGATGTAACTTAAGGAATATTGCATGGTTGTAGATCTGGATGCGTACTCCATTTGTATTCTAGATCCATATCTAATGAAAACATATGTCAACCTGTCTTCTATATCATCCATTCTATACTGTTCAAAACCATGGCAGAGAATATTGGATCATTTTAAAGTACAAGCAACCTAGTTTTGCTCTGTTTTTGACAATTGCTTGGTTTGTCTATAATGTATTATTTTTTTATCTGTAGATTATTCAAGTTCTGTTGCAATTTTTGTAGAGTTTTCTTCTGTTGACATAAGTGATTTTTTTCTGATTTCAGGTATAGGAATTTTTCTTTCAACAAGGAAGAGGCACAGTTGTCTGAATATCTTACAAAACAAGCAAATGAAAAACTAAAATAACTTTTGGTTAACCTCAAATTTCATTTTACTAAAAGTGACTCCTTACATTTCATTTGCCTGTTACAGAAGAAATGGACAATTAATTTGGTATGAGTTTATTTGTCTCTCCGTTTCCGGCTGGCAAGCTGTGAAAGGATGTTAATTAATTTAGTCTACACTCATTAGATTAATTGCTTTTACACTTTTTACTAAAAGATTGCCTCTATTAATCAAGTTTGATCAAAAGCCTATCTTTGATCTCCAAACTTCAGAAGTTCTATATTTTATAAGTCAGACCTCATGACTTTGTAAGTTCTATATCTTGTCAGAACCGGATCATAAAATCATAAAATCAGACAATCATAGAATGTTTGGTGTTGGAAGGGACCTTAAAGATCAACCTACCACTACAAGCAGAGATACTTTCAACTGGACCAGGTTGCTCAGTCTCATCTAACCTGACCTTGAGCACTTTCAGGGATAGAGCATCCACATCTCAGAATCATGGAATTACAGAATTGACTAGGTTGGAAAAGACCTTTGAAATCATCAAGTCCAGCTTATGACCTAACGCAACCTCATCAAATAAATCATGGCACTAAGTGCTATATTCAGTCCTTTTTTAAACATTTCCAGGGACAGTGACTCCACCACCTCCCTGAGCAGCCCATTCCAATGGCCAATCACTCTTTCTGTGAAGAATTTTTTCCTAACATCAAGCCTAAACTTCCCCAGGTGTAGCTAAAGACTGTGTCCTCTTGTCCACTCTGTCAGTGGATGCCTGGAAGAAGAGACGGACACCCATGCAACTACAACCTCCTTTCAGGAAGTTGTAGAGAGCAATAAGGTCTTCCCTGAGCCTACTCTTCTCCAGGCTAAACAACCACAGCTCCCTCAGCCTTTCCTCATAGGGCTTGTGTTCTAGAACCCCTCACCAGCCTTGTTGCCCTTCTCTGCACATGTTCGAGCATCT
>WEIV01015738.1:206426-219761 GCA_013390005.1 Calyptomena viridis
CTGGAACCTTCCCAGTGAGCCAGGATTGTTGGTAAATGATGGAGAGCAAGCTTGGTAAGCCCATCTGCCAGCTCCCTCATCACCCGAGGACGGGTCCCATCTGGTCCCACAGACTTGTGAGGATCCAAGGAGCTCAGCAGGTCTCTAACTGCTTCCTTCCAGATTACAGGGGGTGCTATACTGCTCCATGACCCCATCGACCAGCTCAGGAGGCCAGTTGTCCTGCGGACAACCTGTCTTACTGTTGAAAATGGAGGCAAAGAAGGTGTTGAGTATCTCTGCCTTTTCCTTATCTTTAATTACTGTATTCCCTTCCACATCCAATAAAGAGTAAAGATTGTCCTTGCACCTCTCTGGGCAACCTGTTCCAGTGGCTCACCACCCTCATGATATAGAATCTCTTCCTAATACCTAATCTAAATCTATCCTCTTTCAGTTTAAAACCATTCCTCCTTGTCCTATGACTACATGCTCTTGTAAATAGTCTGTCTCCAACTTTCCGGAAAAGAGAAGGTTTTGGGGTAACCCAATTGCAGGCTTCCCGTATCTGAGGGGACTTATGGGAAAGATGGAGCAAGATGAATTACAAGGGCAGTTAGTGACAGGAGAATGGGGAATGGGTTTAAATTGAAAGAGAGTAGGTTTATATTAGATATTAGGAAAAAAATTTACTGTGACAGTGGTGAGGCACTGCAACAGGTTACCCAGGGCAGTTGTGGTTGCCCATTCCTGGAGGTATTTGAAGTCAGGTTGGATGGGGCTCTGAGCAACCTGGTCTAGTTGAAGGTGTCCCTGCCCATGATGGGATTTGTAACTAAATGATCTTCAATGTCCCCTTTAAACCCAAGCCACCCTACAATTCCATGATTCTTGTTGGCTCCCTTCAGGTACTGTAAGGTCACAATTAGATCATCCCAAAGGCTTCTCTTCTCCAGACTGATCATTCCCAAATCTCTTAGCCTTTTCTTGTAGATGAAAAGGCTTCATCCCTCTAGTTTTCTTGGTGGCCTTCCTCTGGACTTGCTCCAACAGCTCTATGTCCTTTCTGTGTTGGGGACTTCAGACCTGTACACAGCATTCCAGGTGGGGTTTCACCAGAGCAAAGGGGCAGAATCACCTCCCCCAACACTGCTTTTGATGCAGCCCAGTATACAGTTGGTTCACTAGACTGCAAGTGCACATGGCCAGCTCGTGTCCAGTTCCTCACTCCATTAGCACCCCCAAGTTCTTCTCAACAAGGCTGCTCTCTGTCTGTTCTGAACTATACATTACTTTGCAATGAATATGCAATTGTTGCAAACCACACAAGGAGAGATAATTTTCATTTCAGTGACCATTAGAACTATTCTAAGGTTATTATCCTTAACAATTTCACATTTATCATTGTTTCAGGAAGTCTCAAAGATGTACTCAAGATTTCCTACTCAGACTCTTTCTAATATGTGCCTTATAGAATAGTTTGGATTGGAAGGGCCTTCAAAATTCATCAAGTCCAATCCCCATGCCATGGACAAATGCACGTTTCACTAGATCAGGATCTTCAAAGCCCCTTCCAACATGACTTTGAACATTTCCAGTGAGTTTCAACAACTTCTCTGAGCAATATATACTGTCTCACCAACTTTATAGTAAAAAAAATTTGTTTAAGTACAGACTAAATTTACTTCTGTGAGTTTAAAACCATTGTCCCTTGTCCTGTCACTACAGGCCTCAGTATCTCTCTGTCTTTTTTGGAAGACTTCTTTAGATATTGAAAGGCAGCATCAAAGTCTCCCTGGAGCCTTTTCTTCTCCAGGTTGAATGATCCCAACTCTCTCAGCCTGTCTTTACAGTCACTTCCCTCAGCCTTCTGTCATGCTGCTTTTGATGCAGCCCAGGATACCACTGGTTTTCTTGTCTGCAATTGTACATTGCTGGCTCATGTCCATTATACTAAAAGTAGTCAGCATTTTTGTTGACCAAAGTTTTATTACAAGGTTTTCCAGATGGAGAAAAGATTTCATTTTAAATAACATTTTATAAATGCATGTAAAAGTAAACATTATTTTTGCTGTAATGATTGTTAATTTGGTTTTGGAAATAAAATTAGTAAAAATTATTAGCTAATATAATAATAATCCACAGCTTATTTTTTTAGCTGGAATGGTTTCTATTCTCCCATACCACAGAAATCAATAAAAGCAAAAAATTCTGTTTAGAAAATATTAGATTGTCAAGGAATGAATCTATGGTGAGTATACATTTATTTGCCAAAGTGCCAAGCCTCCACACGTTATTTTAAAGACATTAATGCAGAATGGTCCTTTCCTTTCTTTATCCCACATTTCACTTGGCTTTTGTCGCATTTTTCTTTCTGGAACACATTGATAATGTATTTCATTTCCATCATGCCAGTCAGCAAGAATTTCACATGCACATCATATGACAGATGTCCTTAATGATGCATGAACTTTACAGACTAATTTCATTAAAATTTTAATAGTAGATACTTGTAAACCTTAAATTATCCTCATATGACCACTATGCATTTGCACACCTACAAGAATGCATATTCAGACATTTAAACATTTCTCAATGCTTACCTCCTCTCATTAGTCTTACATATGTCTGTATGTTACTCCCCTTGAAATTAATCTTGAGCAAACAGGTCAACATATGTTGTTTCTGTAAAGCACCAGGAAACAAAAGTCTAAAATATCAACTCCAATAATAATAATTTTTCACCAGTTCTAAGAATATTTAAAACAGATTACTTAAACTCTGTTAATAACTTAACATCAAGCTTTTTTTCCTACACATAGTTCTTTCTTGAAATCCCAAACTGGCACATGTCTCTACTACAAAATACGCTTTCCAAAGTATCACATAGGACTCTGTCAGTTATGCCTGGTAGTTACAGTTTGGGTAAGAGATCCTGAGGTCTTTGAAGGCATTGCCTTAATATTAATTTTAGCAAAGACAGGTATCAAAATATTGTGCATGAGAGGAAAGAGACAACAGAAGATAGAACCTCAATTTACCACCTTAAAAGAGCTAGTTGGACTGTTTTCTTGGGTAGTATGAACAGGTTTGGTTAGGGCAGCTCAAGATAGATGAAAAGGAATAGAATGCAGTTATAGAAGGTGAAGAGATGAGCAGCAAACATGTGGATGGAGGCACATGAGAGAAAGGCACTTTTCAAGAGAGAAAGATGTATCTGATATTATAAAATTTGGAGAGAAGAATGAAGAATCATAATTTATCAAAACATGCAATACCAGAACTTATTGCTCTTGCTGAGACTTGTGAGACACCAGTTCAGAACAAACTCAAGAAAGACATCTTTCTTCTCACTGGATGGTGACCTTCCATAATTTATTACCACAGGAGGTGTGGAGATATCAGCAGGTTTATTAATAATGAATCCATGAATAGATGACAAAGGGATTAGACAGAGTCATACCTATAAGAATCCTGCATCAAATTGTTGCAGATGCTAGGGGAGTTAAAAGGAGATGGATGAAGTGGCCAAACTTACAGGCTCCTTCTAATTAGCAGCTCCTTCCAGTACTTTCTAATCCATGAAATACTTCTTGTGTTCACATGTTTAAAGTCACGATACTGAAGCTAAAACCTCTAGCAGATTCTCTTTATTTTTTTTATTTTTTTTCCCCTGTATTACTATTCAATGATAAATGGAACAACTGGAAGAAGTGAAAGGAAAAGACAGCAACTGACATAAATGTGAAAGATAATTGGAGGATTTTTAAATGAAACTTGATCTATAAGCAATATATGTTAGATAAAAAGAGGAGTCAGATGATAGCCTGAAAAAATGACAGTAATTTTGTTGCTTAAGAGTTGACATCTAGTACCCTTCTAGATGTACTAGACTACCTCAGCTGCTTCTACTGGACTGGCAAGTACATCCCAGTGAATATCTGCGCCATCCTAGAATGATAGATGAAGAGCATAAGGAATTAATATCCTACAGGTATTTAAAATGAAACAAGAATCACGTGTTTAGATACATCAATCAGTTCTCTTTCATCTTTAATAGAACACTAACAATAAATCTACAGTGCAAAAACTTGAAATATTGAAATCGCCTGTTAAGATAAAATATGTGAGTGATGTATTATTCAATAGAGAGAATGCAAAGAAATATGGAAGCTTTAGTGACCCTGCTAAGGAGTAACTGTGGTGGTGCTTGTAAAGCCACTCACTCTAAAATTGTACATGGTTACAAATTCCTTCAAAGTGCCTTTTAGTAATACTTTGAAGACTTTGGTGATTTTTTTTTACCCTATACATGATAATTAGGATTACTTGTAGTTTCTATCTGAATTTTGCTATGTTTGATATTATTTAGTCTGTTTGTGGCAATACATTAGGTCTAGTATAAACTCTTCCAGCACAGAGGAAATGCATCAGAAACTAAGGGAAAATATCAATGGTAGAAATTCCAACCAAGCTTTCTGAATTCCTGGGTTTGAACAAACTAGAAAGTTCATTTGTAAAATTTGGAAGTTAAGTGAAATTTTTTAAGTCAAATTTAGCAGAAGAGAAACACCAGCTATTAATTGAAAAGCAATTCAGTTTGGAAGACTTAACTATCTGTCTGCAGAAACACGTGTTCAAAAAGTACTATCACAGGACTGAAAGTCTCAAGTGAGTTTGGTGAATACTTTGTGGATTAATTTTTTATTGCAAAATGTATCATAACCAGCTCACATGATTCGTTTTTATCTAATTCTGAATTTGAAAAGAACACCATGGCAGGGTCTCAAAATTGCTGCCTGGCACATTTATATTTTGGTCCACCCAAATATTTTGGGCACCTCAGCCATGGTGCCAAGCTATCTTTATGATTAGAGTTAGGGTTCAGAGAGCCAGAAAGCTCCAAGGACAGTGAGGCTTGATAAGGCACCTCAAGGAGATCACAGCAGGGCACAAACATTGCTGCCTACAGACCTTTCTAAACTGAGTCACCTATGTTCCTGGGACAATGGGAAGGCATATGAGGAGCAGCTGATGTCCCTTGGCTTGTTCAGCCTGGAAGAGACTGAGAGGAGACCTCATTGTGGTCTACAGCTTCCTCATGAGGGCAGGCAGAGGGGCAGGAACTCTTCTTTTCTTTCTGGTGACCAATAACAGGACCCAAGAGAATGGCATGAGGCTGTATCAGTGGAGATTTAGGTTAGATATTAGGAAAAGGTTCTACACCTGCAGGGTGGGTGGGCACCAAAACGGATTCTTCAGGGAAGTGGTCACAGCACCAAGCCTGCCAGAGTTCAGGAAGAGTTTAGACAATGCTTTAAGGCACATGTTGTGATTCTTGGGGCTATTCAATGCAGGGCCAGGAACTGGACTTCGATGATCCTTGTGAGTCTCTTCCAGCTCAAACTTTTCTATGATTCTGTGAAATTCATAACTGAGAAGTATGATTGTGGACATCTCTCACCATGTATGTTTCTGAATAAGTTTAAATAATTTCACCTTGGTTCTCAAGGGTTTAGTAAAGAATCTTACAATAGAATTTAATTTAAAATTAAGAATACTGTTTGCTGCTCCAAGTAATAAACTGCATGATTCATAAGCTGCTACTAAGATGGCATAGAAATATATTTTATTCTGGAGCCATAACAATTAAAAGGTCTTTAAAAGGTTTTGTAGTCTCTTCTCCGACCAGGAGACATGAATTAAAATTAAAGCTCTCTTGACAGATATTTGTTTAAGCTGTTCTTTAAATTCCTGTCCTTGACAGTTTCCTTCAACCATTTATTCTGATGTTGCATTAGAGTGTTTTCCTTTAGGTGAACCTAGGTCTTCTTTGCTTCAATTTAAGACTACCGCTTCTTTTCCTCTCCCAAATCCTATGAGTTTATATCAACCTATCAGTGTAACAAATCTTTTAAAAAAGCTTCACAGTTCTAGGAAGCAACAGAAAGCACAGATTGGAAGAAAAGAAAAAAAAACACTTCTATATTCATAACACTCTAAAAAGTACAGTTAAGCCCTCATATAGAATGTAATGTACAATCTTGGTTACCTACACTAATGAACTTAAATTAAAATAGGTTCAGAGAAGTGTCAAAATAATTACACTAATGAAAACCCAAGCTTATGAAAAGAGGTTAAAGGACTTGTTTATATAAGGAGTCATTTAATTTTGTTAAACTAAATATTTGGGGCTTTGGAAGAAATGAGAAAGAACTAATTGAATTGGAAGATAATGCTGGTGAAAAGCAAATAGCTATAAATTGATTATGAATATAATTCCAGGCAGAATAAGAAAAAACATTTACAATTGTGAAATAAATTTTCCGATAAGCCCATATGCAGGACTGTGGAGACGATTAATTTAATTGCTCTAAGACAGTATTTGATAAAATATTATCTGGGCTACGTCAAAAGAAGAGTAGGTTTATGTTAGATATTAGGAAGAAATTCTTCACTTTGAGGCTGGTCAGGCACTGGAACAGGTTACTTAGAGAAGCTGCAGATGCCTGATCCCTGGAAATGTTCAAGTCCAGGGGCTTTGGGGAACCTGGTCTAGTGGAAAGTGTCCCTGCTCATTGCAGGGTATTCGACTAGATGAACTTTAAGGTCCTTTCCAACCCGTAGTGTCCTATGATTCTATGAAGACTTATGAAAGAGATTCTGATGATCCAAGAATTATAAAGTTCAGATAAGCATTTCACATGTTTTATCTCACTCATTTTTTGTAACTTCCCTGTTTGAAGAATTCCATAAAAAACAGAAGGTTTTTTCCCAATTCATTGCGGGATCCTTTTTGCCTTAATGACAAAGCGTATGAATGCAATGTTACTGACAGTTCACTGATTCTACAAAGGTTCTCCATTTGCTTGCAATATCTCTTGTTTATAACTAAACAACCCCAAATATAAAGTCAAAGCAAGGAAGATCCTTCCCTACCCTAACAACAACTGCAAGGCTATTTAAATAGTTTGAGATCTTATGTCTTCGGTGTTGATAACTGGCTTGCTATAGTTTCTCTTTTGCCAGAATAATATATGAGATTATTACAGGACCATTTACATATTTTTATGAATTGATTTCTTGTCAATGGAAAAAATGGCACATCAACAATGGTCTTGATTTCTCCTATTCTATACTGTGTATTTGATATTGTTGCTTGCAATATGTTTCTTAAATTTCTTACGGGCTGGAGGAAAACATTTAGCACTTTGTGATTTGTGTGATTACTTGAATATTCCTTTTGTACTGTTTTTTCTTTCATCATTTTCTGTGATCATGAGGATTTAGATGGGTGAAAGTAGGGGGGAAGGTGAATGAAATTTTAATTCACATAATTAATGTTTTCAAATCTCATTTTTACATAATCTCAGATTCTCAAAAAACTGTCTGGTTAATCTAGAGCAATTAAGTCACTTTCCAAAAAACCTTATGTTTCACTGCTAGCTTAATATGGGTATGTGACATTCTTCAGTTGCTGAAATTGCCTGCTCTAAGGAAGCAAAATGGGTTGTTAATATATAATAGACTTCATTCTCAATATCAGAATTCTAGTGATTAATCAGCAGAAAAAGTATAAATATGTTTTTCTGTCTCAAGGGTTAAATATAGATGAAAGGAACTAAATCTCTAGCAGTACATTTTCAACAATTTCAATATCAGTTAGCTAGTCCTTTTTTTTTTAAATGTTTTTATTGTTTTAACAACATGCAATTGCTTCCAATAGGGAATCCTCTGAGACATTTTACCAAACAACAGCAACAAAAAAGTTCTTATTTTTGTTAGAGATTTTATAATTCATATTTGAAATCTCTGTTTTGAAGATATACTTGCCTGATGAGATTTAATATGCTGCAAGGGGCTAGATTTCTCTGTTTACTTGTTTTTAAGAAGCCCAGTTGAGGAAAAAACTGAACTATCCTTTTAAGCATCACAGAAAAATACTGTTTAACATATAAGTCCATAGAAATTAAGATTTTTAAATAATACAAATCAGCTTTGCACTAATCAAATTTGTAACATTATTTGTTTAGAAGTGTGAACTCCATAGTGATTTAATTTTAAAGGCAGAAATTTTAAAGGCTGAGCAGGAAACATAGACTTCAGTTCCACTATTTAACTAGAAAGGAGCTCATAACATAATGTCACATATAAGCCCACACTATCTCAAAATATGCCATCAGAAATTGATACTTTTTCACTCTAATTTGTTTTTACCAAGTGCTGTGAATAACATCATGTAGAGATGAATCTTCACTGATGACCTGACAAAATGGTACCTAGTGCCTACCTGTTCTTTCAATTGACTGAATTTAGAATAATCAGAGGTTGATATCAAGATACTATATTACCAGACTGAGAACATTGAGATTCTTCATAAATTACAATAAAACCAAACAGAAATTAATTAATCTTTTAACTGTAGAGAGATAACACTTCTAATATATTAACTTATCAATATTATATCCTTTATTATGAAGGAAAGATGTAATAGTTGAAGACCTCTTGGACACAGATGGCTAAATCTTAAATAGAGAAAAAAATAAATAATACAAATTACAAGATGCCAGCAAGAATTATATTTCATGGTAAACTTATCTAGTCAGTATATCTATAACAGTTATTGGAAGCATTAAACCACCAAATATAAGAGATCACTTATCTGAAAGTATTAGACCACCTTCAGGATGGTAGAGTCAGAGGACAGATTATTAGATGTTATGAAAAATTAATTTCTAATCCTTTATCTTACCAGCAAGGCAAGTTGTGCATTTTCTATTTACAGAAAGTGGAAAAAAAAAAGTCAACATTTTAATAAAACTATTTTTAGGGTAGCACAGGAAAAGAAAACAAGTCAAAAAGTACTTCATTTTAACAAGAATAAAAGTCATCAAAAATAAACCATATATCAAAAACAGGACCTGAGCTTACAGAATCATGACAATGCTTCCCTCATGAAAACTTTCCAGGTTATAGTATGTGCCAGATGTCAAAATTTATCCAAGAATCAATGGAACAAAAGAAACAATTATACTTTATCCTTCATCTCTCCTGTTTCAGAATCTCATTACCAGAGTTTACAAAAATGTTTGTGCTGTAAATATTACATGTACTACTATAAGAAAAAGTTTTGATTGCAGAAAAGATTTTTCAGCAATGTGAAAGCTTTGATAGACACAAACACAGGCATAAGTATGTACATACAGAACAGAAAACACAACTAACATTTACTTATGTCACTGACTTGTTTACTGATATTAGCCTCACCTCATTTCCTACAGTTTTAATTTTCTTCCATTACGAATTTCCCCAAAGCCTCTGTCTCACAGACATTTATGTCTGTGCCTAACTTCTTTGACGAAAGTCACCCGTTAGTAAAACTGGGATGATAAAATCAGGTATCACTGAACAGATTAAATTCTGGCACATTCACATTTGAACTCATTTTCTGCTAAACCTGGTGTTATGGTTTGACTCTGGCTAAATGCCAAGAGCCCATGCACACATCCAAAATTTCTCAGAGAAGGAAAAAAAACACCCTCGACTTTTGTGATAAGGATTACAAGCAACTGTTTATTAACTACTTTACACAAGCAAAACAGGCTCTAACTTAGAGAATATTAAGTATTCACTACTACTACTACTAAAAGCAGAGCTTAAGAGTTTCTGAGAAGTTTGATAGATGTTACAGACACCTTTCCCCCCCACACCCCTCCCCTTTAAGATCTTTCTCCTTCTCTCAGCAGCTCGAGAAGATGGGAGTGGGGGTGTTACAGTCAGACATTGGCTTGCTGCTGTTCAGAAGAGAGAGAGTCCCACCCTAGCTTTCCTTGTGGGGTCTTCTCCATGAAAACAGTCTGTTACAAACTGCTTCTTAGATTTTATTACTGACAACAGCTTATTCAGGTATTGTTGTCACGTAAGTCACTTTACCATAGGTGCAGTCATTCAGATGCTGCTTGGCTGCTTCAGCGTGGGTCTCCCCAGGCCACTGGTCCTCTCCAGTGTGGGTCTCTTCTTCCCATGGCCCACAGGACTCCATCAGGCCCCCCTGCTTCAGACATGGACATCAAACATCCCACAGGATCACAGCCTCTCTTTTCTAGCACTTATCTACTCCAGCGTACAAATCTTCCAGTGTTTCCATGGGTTGCAGGTGAATCTTTGCTCCTATGGGTCCCCCCACGCATTGCTGGGGCCCTATTCCAGTGTTTAAGGCATCTTCTCTTTCTCCTTCCCTCCAACCTTGTTGTTAATCAAACTTCTCAATTTCCTCTCTCTTAAGCGGCCATGATGTTCTGCCTAGCTTTATTTTTCCTCTTCTTCTTAAATATATTATCACAGAGGCGTTGTTGGCTGACCTTGGTTAACTCGGAGTTAAGACATTTCCAGCAACTTCTTAAAGAAGCCTCTCTCATAGCCCTCCCAGCTAATAAAAAACTCTGACCACCTAAAACCACAACACCTGGTCAATCGCTCAAAGGTGTAGTGTGGTCTGTAGGCCAGAGAACTAAACATGGTGCCCCTCCAGAAGCAATATAACTTTCAGTATACAAAATGACCTGTTTGCATCATGACTTCGAAAAGCTTTTATCTTAAGAGCAGCAAAGAGAAAGTTGATAAATTCTGATTCTCATCATGGGAAATTAATATTTTAGAAATACATTTTATGTCTTAAAAATACTTATTTTCTTCAGAGTGAATATGGGGTAACAGTCATGTACACACTCAAATTTGTGCCATGGAACCCATACCACATACCACATAAACATGAAGAACTGTTTTCAGTAACAACAACGAAAATGCAGTAGCAATGATTAGTAGATATCAAGGTGGGAAAAAAGATTTTCCAACTGGCTTCGACACAATGAAATTAACTTTGAACACACAAGACAGGATTTTTTGTACCCTTCTTTTTCTGCAAAGAACCTACGTGGAAGGTGCCCTGCAGAACATGGACACTGTTGAATGACTTTTAGCTTTTTTCCAAGTCCTGTTGTATATATTTTCTCACAGATAGTCGGACACAAATTAATTTTTGAATAATTTGTGCAGATATTAAGGTGACTTTTGATCTAAGAAACTGTCAACATGTACAAAATCTCAGATATGTGCACAATTGCTGTGCCATTAGCTTTGCAATGAAACCTTGCCTTGGTTCATTCCAGGACAGATTCCAATAGTATTCAATCTCACAGACTTTTGCTGTTAGTTTAAACTATTGCTGTTAGTTTAGACTATTTAGTTTAAAAAACACACTATCGGATTAAAAGATACACTCATAAGTCACTATTACTCTTCTGCCAACAAAATTTTGTGTCATCCTGCCTAAAAAACCACCTTAATCTATTTAGATTTAGTCTAAAACTATAATTCAAACCACATCTAATTGCACAGACAACAATATTTCAATAAACTAGAGGCATAGAGAGCAGGTTGAAGTCTCAAGATTTTCTAAGAGAATTAGTCTGGCTCTGACAGTCATGAAGACCTAGGTGACAACCTCCAGTCCCATTCCATTCTTTTCTTTACTGCCATATTGCAGTTTCATAACTTTGGCTTCATAGATCCATACTCAAAATGCCTCATTGCTACTCCCTGTGTAGCAATCCATGTGCATTAATTGCACTGAATTGTCACTTGGATGAAGACCAATAGACTTCCATGGTAAGGAAAATGGCTTGGCTAGGTGGAAGAGGAAAGTCCATCTTATATACACTTTACTAGAAAACAATTCTACCTGAGCAGTCCTAAAGAATTAATCTGTTTTGAGTTCAATAATTAGCTACATTTTTGATCTTGTGGTTTATTGAGAAGAAACACTAGTAATGCATGACATTATTTCACTGATAATTTTGCTTGAGATAGATAGTTTCCTAAATACTGTAGGAAAGAAAGAAAAGTTTTTTCTGTAGAGGATCTACATCTTCTTTCAGTTCATTTTTCAGTTGTTTGGTAATTTGACGAATTCCTTTAGACAATAGAGATATACTAGATCATGTAAAACATCATGAGTGAAAATAGCTCCTTATCAAGAGAGATGAAGAAAACACAATGTAAATGCATATGTCAATAGAAAAAGGTGTCTAAATACAGTCATTATGTCTAAGCCAGTGAAGATCTAATTAGAAGAATATGGAAAACTGTTTTGTCATCCACAAATGAATATCTGTATTTCATCAGATGGAGGGCTTTATTGGTCCATAGTTATATGTACCTTGCCATAATCTGACTACACACTGCGCTCAGTGGGCTAAACATAGATATGTACTAACACTCAGTACGTATTTAGGTATTTGAGATACTTAGATAGAACTGGCAGATGTAAAATATGTAGGAAACCTGTGCACTTCTGAAATCTGTTATGAGGTGAAGGTGGGATAGTTTGCACCATCTAAACTGGCACTGAAGACCACCAGAGACCTCCATTGACTGCGATGAGAAGGTAAAGACACTAGAATGTCATGTAGAAATTTGTACTGCAGATACTTGAATTGAGGAGACTGAATCGGGATCTAAGTCTCATCCAAAATGAGACATTTGCTGAAAACCCATAGTTCTACTCACATTGTCACTCACGTAATTCTGAAATGAGTGTGTTTGGGAAGCTCACCCAGGTTTTTCTCCTCCTTTCTTTACCCCCTTTCTTTTTACTGGGATAGTTAGAGTAGCACTGCATGGTCAGAAGTGGGATGAGAGAATAGAACCATGGAAGATGTGAATTTACAATCAATCAGTATGACTGAGCCCATTAAGTTTATTGCAGTCTCCCAAATTACTAACAGAATTATGTCAAATCTCTTTCAGAGACACAGACCAAAGTCTTGTATTTCTTCGTTGTTGGCTTTAGACTCCTCAATCCCAGACGGGACGTTTCCAATGTTTTAGTTACTAATGAACAGAAAAATGGTTTACAGTATCACAGAATCACAGAATTGACTAGGTTGGAAAAGACCTTTGAAATCAAGTCCAACCTATGACCTAACACTGTCTCATCAAATAAACCATGATATTAAGTGCTACATCCAGTCTTTTTTAAACATTTCCAGGGACAGTGACCTTCCTAGGCACCCCAGTCCAATGGCATATCACTCTTTCTGTGAAGAATTTTTCCTAACATCAAGCCTAAACTCCCCCTGGTGCAGCTTGAGACTGTGATCCTCTTGTTCTGTTACTGGTTGCCTGGGAGAAGACACCGACACCCATCTGAATACAACCACCTTTCAGGTAGTTGTAGAGAGTGATAAGGTCTCCCCCGAGCCTACTCTTCTCCACAACCTCTTCTAAACAACCACAGTTCCCTCAGCCACTCCTCACAGGGCTTGTGTTCTACAACCCCTCACCAGTCTTGTTGCC
>WEIV01015738.1:220245-308601 GCA_013390005.1 Calyptomena viridis
TGTGAGGATCCAAGGAGCTCAGCAGGTCTCTAACTGCTTCCTTCCAGATTACAGGGGGTGCTATACTGCTCCATGACCCCATCAACCAGCTCAGGAGGCCAGTTGTCCTGCGGACAACCTGTCTTACTGTTGAAAATGGAAGTAAAGAAGGAGTTAAGTACCTCTGCTTTTTCCTTATCTTTAGTTACTATATTTCTCTCCATGTCAAATAAAGAGTGAAGGTTGTCCTTGTCCCCCATTTTGCCATTAATATATTTACAAAAATATTTTTTATTTTTCTCCACAGAATAGGCCAGTTTAAGTTCTAACTGGGCTTTTGCCTCTCTAATTTTTTCCTAAACAACCTAGCAATATCCTTAAATATTTCCTGAGTTACCTCCCCTTCTTTCCAATGGTGATCCACCTTCTTTTTGTTTCCTTAGTTCCTTCAAAAGCTCCTTGCCCATCCAGGCGGGTTGTCTTCCCATTGACTCATCTTTCAGCACATCGGGACAGCCTGCTCCTCTGCATACTTTAATAAGTATGTGCTCATATATATATGCATCCCTTTGTCACACTGTGGAAAACTAACGTTTTTCCCCTTGAAACACACAATTCATGAGTTGTTTTCTCACATTCCTCCCTTTAGTTAAATACACTTAGGCCAAATAGTCTAAACTTAATCAAAATAAAATTTTAAAAGTTCATAGGTATTGCAATAAGTGTGTTTCTACTTCTCTTGAATTTCTTTTGTCTGTAAATATTTACCAACATTTATCAAAACTCAATAACAGGTTCAGTATTCTAAGTATGCTCTCAAATATAAGTAAGATTCAAAAACTTAACTTCTTATAAAAAGTGCTGCACGAATTTGTATTAACTTGGTACTATTTTAATGAGCTAAAATTCATGGCCCTATTTTCTAGATCTAAACCTTTTGCCAACATTACGGTAGAAAAATAATACAATTTTTGTACAGGGATCCAGGATGTTTTCTGGAAGATGACACTTATTCCTTAAGAGATTTAGAGTTAACTTCTACAACCATGTCAATACAAAAGAGCATGGTTCTCAGAATTAAGACAGTTGAGATAACAGGTCCCTGAATACTACCCTTGAAGGGCAACTTTTCTAATGAGATCTAGTATTTCAGAGCTGAGAGCTGGTAAACCTGAGAGCTAGCAGGAAGCAAAAGAATTTTAATGATATCTGAAATCCTACATTGGCTAAGAAGAATAGCAAAAAGAGGTGAAAGTCTTTTTGGACACATGAGAGACTTCATATACAACTACAACTCAAGAAAGCTAAATTCAAAATTCCTAAAGTAACTAAGAAGAAAGAAGCTAACTTCTGCATCAGTACTTGCCCTGAGAATAGAAAAACTTTTTTACTTATACTGGAAAAATCAGTGTGTCTTACAAAGCACTTGCTCAATGTCTATAGCAACACTGTTTGCCTTTCCTTGGGATTGTAGGCATTATTGACAGGCAAACAGTAATGAAACTGGAATTTTAGTATAGATGTTTTAATATCGGTTATTTAATTTTACATATAATATTTTCTCTAAAAAAAAAAGTGCTGGTTTTCTGATTAACATTGTGTTTATTAAATTTTATATCTAAATTTTTCAAAGATAGGAAAGCACAGAAAAATTATAGTTCACCAGAAATGTGATTTATAAATTAATAATTTATCATTTTTTCACATCTTTTAGCCATCATCTCCTCAGTAATTCTCTGCACATGCCTAGTATTCCTCCAAGATACATTGAAAAAAAGGTCGCAGTAACAAGATCTGAGGTGTGTGATGAGGAGTTACATTTGAAATCTGGCTTCACAGTGAACTATTGTATTGTGAGGGTTTTTTATGGTAGTACAAGGGCAATTAATTTTTTTGTTAATAGCATTACAATTACAGCTGAGAAACCTTCTTACTAGATTTCTTTTTCAGGTGCTTATACCTTTTTGAAATAAAAGCTCGTTGGGCTAAACCTGTCCTCAATTCTTGTTCTTTTTCAGTTCTTTGATTTTATTGATAATAATTTACTGTTAACAGTACATATAACTATTAGTAAGTTGCATATGCTCCCAGTGCTTCTGGTTTCCTTTTCACATTTTTCCTAGGTGACTGCAGTTACACATTTTGGGCATCACATATTAAAATGTAAAATGTAAAATGTACCAGTTAGCTTACACTGTGTCAGCAAACCTACAAACTGGCCCTATCTCATTCTTGTTACTTTTATGTGCACTTATTACGAGCAATTAGTCAATAGGGGTCCTGTTATTACTTATTAGTCACTGTTCTAGCAACCAGTTGCTCAGACATAAGCTTCTAGTTCCATCTTAGAAATCTGATCCTGCCTGGCCTCTACCTGCTGCTCCAAATGGACGTAGGTCTGTATAAATCCTATTTCATATAAGCTACATAGACATGTCAAATTCCCTACCTTCGAATACCACTACCTGCTTACATATAGTGTAAGTATATTCATGTATATTCACATCTAGTCAGCCAAATAACTTTCAGGATGAATAAGCCCAACTCTCCCAGCTTCTCAGCTTTTCTTCATGAGGAAAGTGCTCCAGACCTTGGTGGCCATTCTCTGAGCTCACTCCAACCTGTAGATACCTTTCCTGTATTTGGGAAATCAAAACTGGGCACATTTTCCCATGTATTTTCTCTCTTTAGTAGAGGAGAATAAGCACTTCTTTCAGTATACCAGAGATGTTTCTAACCCAGTGTGCTGTCAGTCTTCATTGCTGAGAGGATGCACTGTTCACTGACATTCAATTTGTTGTTCATTAGGACACCCAGGCACTTCTCAGTAAACCTGCTCCCAAATTAGTCAGTCCCCAGTCCAGCTACTGTAGAATTATAGTGCCACGGTGCCTTCCCAGATGGCTGTGCTTTCCAAACCCTGCTCGAGCCCAGGCTAGCTGGCAACCACCTTTGAGGGCCATGAGGCAGATGTCTGGGCACCAGGTCACCAAGCGCCTCTCCACAGGAGAGGCTGGGTAGCCTGGCGACTCAGGAGCCACTAGCTAGGCAGATGCACTGCCACACACTGCACAAGGGGCTTCTTGAGTGTGGCCAGTTCGCCTGTCCCTAACCAGTGCCCCTGGAGAAGGACCTATGGCTACTGCCTGCCGAAGGAAGCAGAAAATGACTCTGAGTAAGGTGAAACAGAGTTCAGTTTATTGGGGGTCTGACCCCAAGGAGAGCCTACTCCAGAGAGCAGCTTAACAACCTGGAACACGATCTTATCAAGGGGGTGCAACTGAGGGGAGGGGAGAGGAAAAGGACCAACCAGGGATAAGGGAAGGTGGGGTTTAGGGGTGACAGACAGGAGTAGAAGCCAGAGGCCTTCTATTCAAACCTGTAAGGGATCGAATAACCTAGATTGACAGGGAAAGGACTAGAAGAAGGGGAGGAGCTGGGGTGCAAATATGGGATAGGGAAGGAGGGGCCCGAGAGGGGGAATACACTTGAGGAAGGGGATAACAATCCTAGGAGGAACCAAGTGGGAAAGGGGAGGGAGACCGGAGCAGTCCATTTACAGATAATATAACTGAGGGGTAACAGAACTGTACATAAAACCTCTACAGATGTATAAAACCATAGAAAGCACCGTCACATTATAGTTCTAGTAATTCACCTAGCTAGACCACAGCAACACAGCTTAGATACAAAGGTGCTTTCATGGATTGTGCTAACATCAATTTAGATTATATTTACTGCTCTCCCCTCACACGCAATCATCTTAGAGTTCAGTTTAGAGACTATCTCAAAGTTGTGCAACAAGCCGTGCCTCTACAGAAAGTTCAAAACGGCAATGACAGCCAGTTTGAACATGAGACCTTGTTTCACAGTGGTTATTACCAATATTATTATAATTTCTCCTTTTCAAAATTGATCAGTCCATCTATTTATACATCTGAGCTTTGAATCAGAATCCAGAATATATATACACACTCAAAAGCAAGCTTAATACAGAATCAGCTCTTCATAATGCAAATTGTCTAACCCTAGAGGTTCAAAACTGAATTTTAAGCAGTGGGTCAAATTAATCTTTAATGTAATTTCACTGATGTCAGTATGCATAACATCAACTATTAATTTGACCTAATTTATTAGGAAGACTTTGGGCAGATTATAAATGCTACTGAGTTTGCACTCTGTATAAAAATGCATTATGTATGATCATGAAGCTGAGTGATTTTTATTTATGGTCAAAGCCATTTGGTTAAAATCTACACATTCTTCTTAAAAGAAGAAGAAATATTTAATTCATCATGACTCCATATTGGCAAAGCACTTAAAAATACAGTTCAAGCAGAAGACATGCGTAAATAGTTTTTTTGTTGGACTGAATGATTGTTTGGAGTTTGTACTGTCTAACATTTTTTTAAAGAAACTGTACTAGCACATCCACAAGTAGAGAAAGACTGCTAATCCATAAGCAAAGGAATAATGCCAATCTAAAATGGGGAAATTCACCAAAATGCAAAATATATTCATTTATCATCTCATAAGTATGTGTAAATATTAATTATTCCATGTGGGGGGCTACTTTTAATTTTACTCATAAAAAGGTACTATAAAAAATAGTCTTCTAGTAAAAATTAATTAAAAAAAATATGGACAAAGAAAAGGCAACATTCTAATTGCATAACTCCGAGTGAATATATGAACAAGGTTAAACAACAAATGCTGAAACCTCTCAAAATTTCTACGACAATGACATTCAATTCTAGCTTTTCTCCATAAATATTGACATGGCTTTAGGCAAAAATCTGAAGAATGAAACAGATAGATATCAAATATTTTCAGCCATACCTCTGTAAGCTCTTTTTCTTCACTTATGCACGAGACTATAGCTTCCATTTTCTTCTTTTTCATTAGCAAAAAGACATTACTGCACTTACCCTGTACTGCTAAAGACTTTTGTGCCTCAATTAAAACTAAACTTGAATTTTGTCAAGTTAAGTATCAAGTTAAGTCTGAGCCTTTCTCTAACTTCATTATTATTTAGCAATTTTTTTTTTTAAATCAGTCTACCCATCCTTAGAACGCTTAACTGCTGTGACAGTAGATGTTTGTGGGCTTTGTTAAGTTTTGTATACTCAAGGATGAAAAAGCTGCCATTGTTATGAAAAGATATGATAAACTGGCTGCTGCTTCTGCAACCCACTGATAAATGTATACATTGAAGTTTAGGTATTTTGTCAGCTTCCAAATGAAGTCCTTGATCTGCAGAGTCCCATATACTCTTCATAGCACTTTCTGGGTATTGGTGTTGTTTGGACTACACAGTATTTTTCTGGATTTTCTCACATTTGCCACAAGTTTTTAACTAACTTACCTTCCTGTACTCATTTTTCTTTCTGTGACCATCTAAGATTCACAGAGGACATCATAAATTGCCAGTCTTATTTTAGATATGAAACTATACAGAAGAGTTTTCAGAGACTAAATTTCTTAAAGCAGAGTTTCCAGCAATTTCAGGACAAGCAGTTGTGCATTCACAGTGAATATTAGTCATTGGTGCAGCTGTATATACAGGATTTCATGCAGATGAATATCACAGCTTGAAATCTCCCATATTATAAAATTCACTCTGTATGTCCTATTGCTAAGTTGTTGCAATTGCAGAACTTTTAACCTTCCTGATGACAAAGACAACTTTGAAACTTGAAGGGTTGGAGTTGGCCTTCATTTCTTCATTGTGAGGTGTTCTGTCTTCTCATTAAAAAAAAAAAAAAACAAAACCAAGGACAAAAAAAAAAGGTAGGTATTGTATTTTCTTCTAATTTCCAACCTAATATTAGGTTACCACTGTCTTGTATCTTTTCAATTCCACAACTCTTACATTCTCAAATTTAAACTAACATCCACCTTGCTTTTAGGACTGGACATACACAAGGGAGAAAACAATTATAAGGAAGCAGCAGGTGCAATACATGACACGTATATGTCTCTCTTGTTTGGATGGGTAAAGTTATTCAAGATCCCCACAGTGGTGAAACAGAAAGTTGCAAAAACAGTTTAATTTTCTTTTTTCTCAATATTTATTATGCTTTCAACCAATATTTATTGTGCTTTCAACTACCCTGAAATAGAAACTATAAACACTTTGATTAATGGCCTGAAAGATTGTCTAGTTTTCTTGCTGTTTCAGGACTATCACTCTGTTTTTAGCTCTAAGATATTTTGTAACTCCTTCTAGGAGTTATTCTTTCCTGACTGGAAAGAAATAACTCCTCCAAGAAGAAAAGTACATTTGTCTATGAGTTAACCCAGTCTATCTGTCTGTTGGACCATTATTTCAACTTCAAGTTAAAATCAGTAAAAGGATATATGTCTACGTATGGCGATAATCTTGGACCTTTCTTTTTAACGGAAATGTAAGCTTAGAGCGTCTTCACACAGTATCAACCAGTGACTCAGGCCCCACTTTGTGTTCATTTAAACTATCAAACTGGGTCTCCTAATTCTGCTGTCAAAGCCTGCTGCTCCCTATGGGACAGCAGTGTGCCAGTGTAATGCTAAAATTCCTTGTAGTCTTAGGGAAAATTTCAGCTCCCTCCTGCCTCAGGCCTTTAGTGTCTGGATGTTTTTCTTTCAATACTTCTTTTTTTGCTTCCTGGTGATAAAAATATCATGTCAGTTGTGATTTGTCACTTTACAAGCTGTCTAGTATCTATTAAAGCACTGAAAACCCCAAAAGTCTTCGTAGAGTTAGAAGACAGAAAATACTTGAAAATTAGCAACAGTGACCATGTTTGCCTAGGCAAAGACAGCAAAAATTAAAATTTTGCTGAATAGGTTTTCTAACACTTTTTTTTCTTGACCACCACTATCTCTGAACACAGATGGTTCAACACTTGAACCTTTGAATTCAAAAAAATCTGTATCACAGCAATTAGTTCAAAAACAGCACTTGGCAAAGAGCAGCTCTTCAGCAGCAAAAAAAAATATTTTTTACTAGTTAGTACTACACAGTTAGAAATGTTCACAGGGAGATTTCATGTTACAACATCTGTCATGTTTCTGTTTTCCTGTAGGGCATCAGCACTAAAAGAACACTTTGACAGGGGATATCAGTAGGATTATTTTTATTTTTGTATTATGTTTTACAAGAGGAAATAAAACTATTTCTACATCATTTGTGTCTGACAAGTTTTCAGTTTTGAATTATCTTAGACCTATTTTTCCAGATCATATTCTATTAAGTCTGAGTCACATATCCAGACAACATAATCAAACCAAACCAAACCAAACCAAACCTAATAACAACAACAAACCCATAACCTTCCCCTTTCCTCCACTCCCACCCCCAAAAACAACCCAAAAATCCCATATTTAATTTCTTGTAGTCAAGTGGTTTAGTGTAATTTGTGTTAATATTTAAAAAAACATAATGATATTTCAGAAAGATAATTTGAACAGAGGGCTTGTATTTTTTATCCTGATTTTAGTGAAAACATTAAGATTATACACTTACAGACCTGCTGAAACCCGATTTTGTAGACTTTTTTAAAAAAATATATTATTTTTTTTACCTTTTCAAAATTTAAATTTTTCACATAGTTTGTTTCCTTTTTATACATACAAAATAAAATGCCTAGCACTGGGCCTGTTAAACCCAAAGTATTCAAAAGAAACAAATGGCTACAGGTAGCTGCACCTATCATTTTAAGAATTAAAAGACTGGTTAAAACTCTTCAAAATAAATTTTCATAATCTATAGCTCTTCACATTATAGAAAACTTGATGTAGAGTAGTGTCAGGTCAAACTTTCCTTAATAAATTCTAGGTCATGGATCTGGGTCTCAGTAACTTAATCTTCAAGTATGGTGTTGTTGCTTTATTTGCTTGTTTTAGTGTGGGTTTTTTTAAGTTTAAATAGAGAGTGATTTACAGCCATATGACTATTTCAAATGCTGGCATTGTTGTGGTATTTTGACACCCTTCTCTATTTACATATAGGTCATATCCAGTGCAATTCTCAGTCCCATTTTTAATAATATTTCATGTCATAACTATAACACTTTGTGTTCGTGGAAAGAGCATCTTGAGGAAAAATTATAAATTACATGCATATGCTCGTGATGCTCATATTTGTCTCAGTCACCGATAATATATTTACTTTGAATTACGAGAATATTTTACTGTGCTGTTCTTCTGATTAACTTCATTGTTAAAGGGGAGAACATAAGGATGCAACTAGGAAACTGCTTTGCATTAGTATAGCATAACGTGGTTTACGCCAATTTCATGTGTTAAAAGCTCCGGTCCCCACTCCCATCTATTTTTCTTTCTAAGGATATCAAAATTCTGAACCACTGACTACAGCATCTTGTCTCTTCTGAATACAGGAAACCTTTGCCTACAGCAAATAGTGTTCTTACACTGTTTGACTTAATTCAGTTCAAAGGCTGCAGCATGGTTCAGAGTTGCAGTCTTTGGTCACCACAGCAGGCAGCATGCAATCATGCAATTCAGGTCTCGAGCATGTGTCAAGCATGCTTCTTTAATTGATGTGCTGCCATAAATTAAGATGTCTACATGATACCTCAAGGGCAATCTTTCTGTAATGTCACATCAGCACTGTATTTTCTTCTGCAAAGTATATAACTTGTGTTTGACACATCATCTTGCTGGCTAACTACTGAAACTGTAAATTTTGTTATCATTCACAAGCCCTGTAGTTATAAAATTAAACCGTGTTTACTAATGTGCCTGGCAAAAGTATCATACTCTGGTTAAAATAACTTATTCTGATGTGAAGATATAGTCTTATACATAAGTTGCCAAAACCTTTTCCTATAGAAAGGAAATTGTAAAAAACTGTTCAAAAAGAAAAATATGCTTTTTCAATTATTAAGCATCCAGTAACAATAGTCAGTGGAAAAAATAAAAGGGCTTAAATTAAAAATGCTTGTTAATATGCAATGCTATTGGACATGCAGTGTTGCATGTCTTCTTTCTTGTTGAAATTAGAAAAAGACCATTCAAAAGAAAAGAGAAAAAAAAACCAACAGCAATAGTAGATGAACATCACGCCACTGGAATAAAGGATAGAAATCTAGACCCTACCAGTCTTTTTATTTCAATGTAATTTAAATTGTCAGTAAACATTTTTAAAGTTATATATAAGAGACAAATGAATTCTCAAAACTGATACAGATTTATCAGCAGAGTGATAAAATTACGTGAAATTTAAATAGTATTTGATTAATATTTCTTTTTATTTCTAGTCTTAAGGGTGTACTCAAAGCTTATGATTCATATCAAGTTTTTCACCTTTATTTTAGATCAGCATGGACAATAAAAAAGCAACAGCTTTCAAAATATGATAATTAGATTAGTAGGTTTTCATTGTTTTAAAACAATAGGTTGAAAGTAATTTTTCAAAATTAGTGACAGTAAGTAGAAGAGGGTGTAGAGTACTCCATAAATTCCAGATAACACACACTGGAAAAATTAAAAATTCTAACTTAACATGTATGTTAAGCAAAATCACCTCTCTCAAACATGAGAAGCATTATTTATGTCAATGGCATGTCATTGTGGAGAAACAATTTGACAAAATATACTTGGTATTCTTATTTAAGATTATTACTTTGATTCACAATGATATTTATCATTCAAGGCTTATTGTTTTTTATATATGTGAGGCATTTTGTTTGAAAATACGTTAGATATGCTACTAAAGAGAAGATCAGACTAGATTGTCAGAAAAGAGTTAAGATACAATTTCACAGCCTTTAAAGAAAGCATGTTGATCCAATATTACTACTGGCATTGTATTTATTTTTTGTTTCTTTTTTTTTTCCACTTTTTTAGTAGGTAGATGTAACAGGTTGGCCTTGGCTGGGTGCCAAGTACCCAGACAGTCTCTCACCCCTTCCCTCTTACCAATAAGATGACAGCAACTCATGGGTGTTAAGACAAGGCAGTTTAATACAAGCGAAAAAAAGATTTGCGCGCGCAGGAAGCAAAGCAAAGGAGAATCTAATCTTTACTTCCCATTCCACGAGGTCAGCTCGTGTCCTGAGAAGCAGGGCCCTACGCGTTGGTTGTCCCTTCAGCAGGCAGCCATCGGAGACAACCCCGTGCCCCCACCCCTGCTGTTCTTTTATATCTGAGCTGACGTCATATGGTCTGGAATATCCCTTTGGTCAGTCTGGGTCACCTGATCTGCTCGTGTCCCCTCTGCCTCTCCCTCACAGCAGTCAAAACAGTGGAGTGTTATCTCCTAGCACTGCTAAGGTTGCTGGGGCTTGGATAGACCCAGTACAGTAGATAAAAACTACAACACATTCCTACAAATCTTGGTCTGCTTAGGCTTATTCTTAAACCATTACTGTCTATGCTCAACATTGCTTTTCCTTATGTTCTTGCAACAATGAACTTACTGCTTTCAGTTCTTTGTAGATTTATAAAACTGAAAAAACCGATACAGAAATTTTGTATGAAATTTCTATAGCATATTTTCTAACTAAATTTGGCTAATAATTCTTTTGTTCTATAGATAAGAGTCTATATCGTTAGTAAATGTTTGTGCTGCAGCAGCCTCCATACAGTATATTGACTACTTCAAACAGAAATACGGATTATGCATAATATTAAAAAAAGGTTAGATGGGGAGAAACAGGGGAAAAAATTTATTTCAAAAATAGTTATTTCTCATTTTAGGAAATGCAGATGTTTTTCAGTCTTGTGTGTGATAAATGTTACATATATAAAGTAGGTACAGGGGAAAAAAACAGTGAAAGAAAAATAAGATCTATTTCAGCACAAGATGTCAACTTCCGAATGACTTTAATCTGAGAATGGATGACCTTAAGTATCTTGAAATAACTGTGATTTTGTGTTTTAGCTACTTTATGTCTGCCAAGTATACAAATACAGAAACATGTAATCTAGTCATTCTGAACTAGTCATTCTGTATATACAAGATAATACCGAGCAAGCTAAAACCAGTAACAGCAACTAGCATTATTGTACACAACTTTCCAGAAAGTCACATTATCGGCATGTTTTTCAAAAGTGGCTTCATCCAGAAATAGATAGAACATGCATTATAATGACTTATGAAACTGAGTTTCCTGAGCAAATCATTACTTGAGGTTTCTGTTATTGCAGGAATGTTACTTTTAATAAAACTATGTAATATTTATTTGAACCAATAGTTACAGTATAATGTATATCTAGTTCATCACACACTGCACACCACTTCTGAAAGCAATTTTGAGAGGTTATAAATGATATTGGTTGTAATTGGATTTGATGCAGCAAACCCCCACACAGTACTGTTTAAAAAGCTTAATAGTGGTAAAATAAGAGATTTTGTATATCCTGTTTTCTTAAATCACAGAATTACAAAAGCATAGAATGGGTAAGATTGGAAAGGACTGCAGTGGGTCATTTGTTCCTACCTGCCTGCTCAAGCAGAGTCATCCCAGAGCACATGGCACAGGATTGCATCCAGACAGTTCTTGAATATCTCCAGCAAACAAGACATCACAACCTCTCTGGTTAATCTGTTCCAGTGCACAGTCACCTGCACAGTAAGAAAGTTCTTGCTTATATTTAGGTGGAACTTAAACTGCATCAGTTTCTGCCTGTTGACTCTTGTCCTCTTGCTTGACACCACAGAGAAGAGCCTGTTTCCATCCTCTTGACATCCTCCCTTCAGATACTCATAGACATTGATGAGGTCCCCTCTTAGTCATCTCTTCTTGAGCCTTAACAGGCTCAACTGCCACCCTCTGCTGGACCCTCTCTGGGATCTCCATGTGTCTCTTGTACTGAGGAGCCTAGAATTGAATTCAGCACCCCAGATTGTGGCCTCTCTAGGTCTGACTAGAGTGTCAGGATTACCTCTCCAACCTGCTGGCACTTTAGGTAACATGCAAAATGCTCCATTTGCTGCAGTCTTCACATCAGAATCACTCTTGAAATCTGATGCTGCACAACTTTAGAAATAGACCAGAGTGCAAAAACCCACTGCTTTCTTAGCAACCAGTTCAGGAAGTTTTTGTATTTTAACATACAAGTCAAGGTTGTTAAAATATACAAAATGTTATCAAATCATATGTGGTAGACTATACCATGTAATTGAACTAGATTTGAATTTTTCCTTCTAAGTGGAACTGATATATATTAGGTAAAAAAAAGCCCTCTTATGAGTTATTATTGTCACTAGTCAGTAAAATAATTAAGGCTTCTGTAATACAATCAGTTTGTAACTATTTAGCAATGACATTCCTAACCACTTAGTGCTAAATCCATGAATGATCATTGAAGTTTAGTATTGCAACTTTCAGATAGTCTCCAGTAATGAAATATCAAACTTTAATTTAGCTAGCCATGCTATAAACCAAATTAAAATTCACAGTGAAAGAGCTGGGAACTTGAGCTTCATGTACTCGTGGATTCATGCAGGTATATCGTGCTAATTTTGTCTGTGCTGCCCAGCCTGGCTGCCCATGAGTCATCTCCAGCTCAGAAAGCATTGACAGGAAGTGATGGGGATCACAATCACCAGGGTTAACTACCAGCTGCTCCTCTACATACCTGAAGGTGCAGCATGATGGTGGCACCACTCTGACCAGAGTCAGTTTGTATATCAGAGCAAAGGTGAAACACAGGTGTGTCTACTCCAGCCAGTCAATAAACAGCCTAAGGATAGGATCCATTCTGTGAAGCCTATCTAACCGACTGGGTGTTGCCTTTGGCAGAAAACATCCAGAGATTAAGCCTTACACTTACATAGTAATATAGGCCTAATTCCAAATCTATCACAAATATTTCTGCTAAACAGTATTAGTTTAATAACTATATACCTTAGTTTTCAATTAGCTTGATGGAATTTGTAATCATCCTGCCAAGGTGATTAATTATGTCATATTTCATTTTTGTTTATCATAGCTTATAACATTTTTTAAAAGTACATTTAAGTAATCTTCTCTGTCAGTAATGAATTGGGGACAGACTCAGAGAGAGCACCCAGGAGAATCAGCAGTTCCACCTGAGAGACTAAGCATTACTTTTTATTCAGTCTTCTAGTTATCACATTCATCAGCCTGTAGCACTGTCAGCCATTAAAATTTGCATTTCCAATGTTAGATAAAGGAGCAAATGGAAGCAAAACAGGGGGCACAAAAGACTAGATTTCAAAATGTATTCTACTGTGGCACAGATTTAATTTTTTATGAAGAACTGCTATCTTATCTTGTTAACATTGTAAGTAATATGAGTGTCTTGGGTCAGATGCATGGGTCCTACAGTTGATACCAGAGTTCTCAGGGTAGGACCTATAACATATTGTCTGTGGAATAGCAAATGAAGAAATTACACAATCATTAGTAGATTCTAAGCAAACATTTTAAAATGTTTAATGTTTTAAAATGTTTTAAAATGTTTGGTTTACTTTGATAAAATAAAGAAGATTAGAAGGTCTCTGCTTTCCAGAAAGAATTTCCATCATATGGCGATGCTTCTTAAAAAAAAAAAAAAAGGAAAATTAAGATTATGGAAAAAGTTAGAGCATACTACAGTTAAAATCTCTATAATTTTAAACAGTCTGAGGGATTTGTGTAAAAGTTTAATTGCTTTATTCCTAATTACATTAAGAACTCATCATTATTGCCTGTAGAAGCCATCCAGAGTTCCACAGAATCTTCTTTTCTCTTTTTTGTGAAGCACAACAGTTGTCAAGCAAAGGCAAATGAATGGCAACGTTAATATTCTTGACATGCTGCAATATTGTGGTGAAGAATGCCATAAAAGAGCCTGTAAATAAAAAAATTAATGAAGCAATAACATAAATGGAGGTCATGGGTGTTCTTTCCCCCTCCCTCACTGTTATTAGCAAAGCACTTAAGCATGTCTTTAGCTTTAGGTATGTGAATAGTCCCATCAAAGTTAATAGTACTATTCACACGTTTAAAATTAAACATTTGCATAAGTGCTTTGCAGATTTAAAAGCTTTAAGTGAAATTATTTACTAAAATGGAACTCATCTTGGTTCTAAGAACAAGAGCAACGACATGAAAATAAGTTTCTAAGTCCTATGTCGTCAGCCACTCTGACCTGCCATCTAAAAAAGCACTGATGACAGGTAGCATAATCAGTCAGAGGTCACACTGGAAGTCTTTTACTATAATCACAGAATGGCTTTTTCTTATTCTCTAGAAACTCACTCACTATAAAAAGTTTTCTTCACAAGGAAGTGATGAGAAGGAGAAACTAGATCTGCAGTCTATTCATTTTGGTGGTAGGTAGTAGTCACTTTGTACAGGACAAGATCTGAAATGCTGTGGTCCAGAAAGCAGCCATAGAGAGAGATTCCTGCCTTCATGGTGCATCACTTAACAATTCTCTAGATCTCCTTGAAATTAACACCTACATTAAGAGCTTGTTTTCATGATAGACTTCCATTATTATAGTAATATTTATTAGATCGATAGGTGTAAGCACATGCTAGGGGATTATAGGTAACACATATGTATTGCTCACCTGAGTAACTATCTCACTTAAGCACAGGAGGTCTAAGGAAATTAGAGTCTAATTACCAAAAATGGAGAAAACTGCCAAATTTTTCGCTTGTACCTCTTCTGATATTCTTTCTCTGAGTTGCTTCAGTTCTTGAAAAGCTGACTGAAATAAGATCTTCTTTTGACTCTGGTGATACTTCAGAAATGTATTCTCCAATCCAACATATAAAAGATGGCTATAGTTTTTGACAATCTAAATGACTACACATTGTACACATCTTCTGTACAATTCCTTAAAGTGCTAATCTTAGAATATAGTTATCATGTTTGAGCACTGTAACAAACATTTATGAGTTAAAAAAGTATTACCATTATGAGTTAAAAAAGTATTACCATTAAACTAGCTATTAAGAAACTCAAGAAAGACTACTATCACCCACTGCTTTGACAGCTGTAACACACTGAAAAGGGTGTAATGTGTTCCTGCTCCAAGAGCAATAGTCCTGCTTTCACTTATTCTGTTACACTCCTGTAGGTAAAACAGACTTTTAGAAAATAACCAGATGGCCTTTGCAGATTTGATAAGCTTTTGAGCTAGTTAACTGTAAGATCATGAAGGTGTTTATCGTGAGACCTCAAACGGGTGATGAATTACATAGTTCTTATATCTCAAGTTGCCATTCACAGCCTGACTAAACAGTATACTACGAAATCTCATAAATACAATTTGGCATGAAGATATTCTTAATATGAGCATTTTAAAAAGCTGTCCTGAACTGATTTATTTAAGAAAGCTACATCAAGAAAAAATATACGTGTGGAAATACATAGTTTGAACTAAATCTGGCTTCAGTTTACCCAATCAGACTACTGTGTAACTGTGGAGGAAAAAAAGTGACTTTGGTTTCAGATTTTATCTCATTTGATTTTTGGGTTCTTTTCATGGAAGACCATCATATTACAAGTCAGAATGTGGCTCTTTAAATTTTCATGCTTAGCTTATCTTAAAAAATTTTAAGTCAAAAACTCTTTCTCCTCTTACTTTATAGAAATATCTTATCCAATATGGCTTGATATCCCATATCTCACATCCCACCCTAGGATCTATTTATATAAAGAAAAACATCAGCTTTAGATTTTGTCGTAGGACTACTATGTCATGGGCTCCAAGAAAAAGGCACTGTTCACACATTGAGGGAACAGCTGGCAGCTGGTGTTTTTGAGTTGGTGATGTCTGAACTTTCCCTCTTCAGAATATCTCTGTGACTCAGTTCAAATCCAAACTACAATGAAGGCCAACAAAAATGTTAAAGGGGATCATATTCACTAGGTTTCACTTAAGTCATCCAGCCCACTGGGATATCTGACTTAAAGCAGCTGAGTCACCAGGCTCTGAATTTTGAGATTTGTCTTTTAGTAATTCTGAAAGTGTAAGCTTTTTAAATTGTAGTGAATCATTTTTATATTACTTATAGTTTTTCAAAGACAAGATACTTTGAGAACAACTGTTTGTTTTGATTATATTCGTAAGAATATAGTGTTATGACCTATTTAATTACTACTTTAAAATTCAGAAATTTTATGAGAGCTTAAATTTCTTGGTGTAACCTTCCAGCTGAGGTTTTGCTCAACTTTAACTGAGGGCATTTTCAATGCCCAGTTTGATGTTTTAACAGATCAGAAAAAATGGGAGATTTTCTCCATTTTGAAAATATTTTCCTGATTTTTTTTCTCAACTGTTTACAGAGGTTTAGAGGCCTTCACATTTTTGAAAAGGAAATTAAGATAATGGAGCCTGTTATGAATTTTTATCAATTACCACTCATTTTTATTCAACAAGGAAATTAGTTTAGGTCCTGGCATCTACCCTTATAAGAGGGAAACTGTCTTTCCTGTGCTTTGAATATCTTTCCGTTAAAACTTCTTTTCTTCTTCTTGACACACACCTCCCATTTTCCCTTCCTGTTTGAGACAATAAAGGGTAATAAGCCTAAAATGAGACTAAAAGGCAGACAGAAGAGGAGTCACACTTGGAATACACTGGGAGACTGCTCTTCACAGCAGCAGAGAATAGCAGGTGAGAGGAGGTCATGGTAGGAAAAGCTTTCCAGTCCAGTTCTGGGCTCCCCAGTAAAAGAGGGACATGGATATACTGGAAAGAGTCCAACAAAGAGTTTGCATCTGCTTAAGGTACTGGAGCATCTTTCATATAAGGACAGGCTAAGAAAGATGGTACTGTTTGGCCTGAAGAAGAGAAGACTCAGGGGAGATCCCATCAGTGTCTATAAATACCTGAAGGGAGGTTGCAGAGAAGACAGCCAACCTTTTTTCAGTGGAACCCAATGACAGAAGAGGCAATGAGCACAAACAGAAACACAGGAGGTTGGCTCTGAACATTAGGAAACACTTCACTGTGAAGGTGACTGAGGGCTGGCACAAGCTGCCAAGGGAGATTGTGGAGTCTCCATCCCTGGAGATATTTAAACGCTATCTGGACACAATCCTGGGCAATTCTAGGTAGTTTTGCCAGAACAGAAGAGTTGGACCAGCTGACCCTCCCAATCTCAACAAACCATCCTGTGATTCTGCAACTCTGTGACACGGAGTAGAGCCCAGGTAAACCCTGGCTGCCACTTCCCACACCACTGCTGAGAGACTCCTGTCCCCTCTGGATCTTTGAGAGGAAAAGGAAAAAAGGAAACAAGAATGCTGCAAATGTGACCCTTGTGCATTTTGGTTTGGTTCATTTTGTTCTTATGATTTTATCACTCATTGTAAGGCAAACATGCAATTTCTACAAAACCAGTCTTTTCAAGTATCTAGGTTATAATTGCATATAGACTTTAGGAATGGGGGTTGCAGACAATGGAAAAATAGCTCAAATTATCTAACAATAAAACCTTGATGGTCTCAATATTTTGTTCAAATTAATTCTTGTCACAATTATTTCACAATTCATATATCTAGCTTTAATATTTCAGAGGACTAAACAAACTTAATCTAAGTTATTGCCATATCCTTTACTACCAATTATTCAGAGACTGAAAGCAGATCAGATGAAAATACTCAGAAAAAGACTGCTTTTCCAAAATTGCCATCTCATTTAGTCAGACAAAATATTTCTTGGATTTTTGGAACAAAGGACTAGCACAGATTCAGAATTAATTTCCATAATTTGTGTTACTAAGCATATTTCCACTTATTTCCACTAAATTTTGCCAAATGGATGATCACACACACACAATTTATCTTTCATTTCAGATATTGAATGTTGCTGTGTATTTTTCTTTTCAGAATCCCTCTTTCTAAAGGGAAAAAATACTACTATATCAGGCAACTCTTTGACTTCAAAATTACAAGAAGTTTAAAGCTGAAGAAAAGTAGTGGCAAGATTGATAGAATGAAGCTAACAGGCTAAAGCCAAAATACTTTGCCATGTTAGGAAGTCTCAAAGGAATACAAGATAAGACTCAAAATCAATATGAAGTTCACATATTTCAGCACTTTAATAGTTTCTATGCAGCTACTGCATAAGATTCAGTTTTGTCTTAGAGATAGTTGATAGCAAGTGTGGACTAAATGTAGTAACTTGAAAACCACCTATACTGAGCCAAAAGTTCTGTTTATACTATGCTTAAACTGTTTTCAGATTCAGGGGAGTATCACCCCTCATCATTGGAAAAAAAAAGATAAAACTGAACTCAAATAATATTTTAGAATTATACTACTCAATCAAAGTATTTTTGGTTTGTGCAGTATTTTGTTATAATAAGTACAACTAGCTAAAGACATATTAAAGTTATGAAACAGATAGAAAAATATCTATGTTAGTTTTCTGAGTAAAACAACTTTTATTCTTTGAGGGTAATAGTCAAAATGGCAAAAACAAGTTTTCTCATATGAAGTAATTAAAAATATATTTTTTTACTTATTGGTCTTTAAGGGTTAAAACTGATTACTGAAATAAATCACGTTTTCTATGATCCAGTATTTATTAATTCTTGACTGTAGTTATACTCAGATTTTCAACATAATTTAGACTACTTAGATGTAAGATTTGTGGAGATCAGATCTGAGTCTCAGTACCTTCACAGTTGTATTCAGTTAGTTAATCTTTAAATCAAGCAATGTGGTTTGATGTCAAGTCTTTAACATAAACCTAGTCTCTTCACTGCCAAGCAATCTCTTCCTGTTAGATGAGTTTCCTGACATTTTTTTTCAGCAGCAATCAAAGAAAAGGAATCTTTGTCAATCAAACTTAATAAAACTGGATGGAAAAAAAAAAAGGAAGAAGGAATGAGTTGATTGACGTAACAAAATGGGAGATGTTTGTACTGCGATAACACAAGTTGAGTTTTAAAATTAGAAATCAAGATAAAGTAACAACTGAAGTAGTTGGAAAGTTTGGAACCTGTAAGAAGACCATGGTATTCATGCAAATACATAAAGGAAGTGACTGGAATGAATGGACTTTAAAGTACTTTGCCAAAATGGTTTCCAAATGCTGAAGTTTTGGTGTGTTGGTTTTTGTTTTGTCTGTTTTTTTCTCATATAGTCCTGGTGCAGATCTCATGTCTTTCTTCCCATATCACCCCCATTTGGAGCAAGGACATTAGGAAGCACTCATCCATGACCCATCCCTTAATCCAGCACTGGCACTGGTGGAAATAGACCTGCAAATACTAACTTCTGTTTTGTTTCCCTGAAAACTGCTAGGGATATCCTTCTTTTTTCTAAGAAGCAGACAATAATTAAAGTCTACTGAGTTGATACTAACAGAGATGGCTTTAACACCTATAGTTCTAGTGATTACCAGTTGCCTTGAAGTCCCTACCATTTGACCTTGGTCTCACAATATAAACACACCTTTTGCTAACAGCTATTTATGAAACTTAAATTGCCACATCTAGTTCTCTGACAGATGTATGATAACAGAATTTCAATTAAAAGTTTTCACACAGTGACACTGCTGAGCTTTGGAGACATTTATCTCTAAATCCAAATGTTGTTACTAAGAATGGAGGTAACTGATCACAGACATTCAAAAATTTCAGCTTCGCCCAGCTGTTCCACCTCCTGTTTCCTGCATTATTGTTTGAGTGATGTTCTTTTTTCTTTCTGGCAGCTGTGTTGTATTTTTAGACTTTAATCACATTTTAACAATTGTTACACACATACCTTCTGACTCACTATTGTAAATTACATTTTTTTTTTTTTTGAGGACTATTTAATAAATCTAGTTTCCCATTTTGACATTACTACTGTTTCACAGGCCTTATACAGAATTGGTTTTAAGTGCCTATTGTTTTTATAATGGCTAATCTTTATGTCTCCAGGTTTTTCTTTTAAACTATTTTTAGAAAGTTATAAAGAAAATTCTGTGCTACTCCTAATGATATATGCTTACGCTCAGTTTAAAGATATAAATGGCTAATCCTCAGTTGGGACTTCATATTTCTAGTCTGTATATGGAGAGATTGCAACCCCAAATGTTTCAAGTGGACATCCATATTATTGATATTTTGACACAATTTCCAGGACATATTTGACCTGGACTATCTAGAACCCTCTTAAGAGGTGTTTGCGTGTGGGCGGTGCTTAGACTAATTGGGCTGTATATGTCAGAAACCATATTATCCTACTTTATTGATTTGTATAGCTGTGTTTATAAATCTATGCAGTGTAAGAGAGAGGAGGATTTACCAGAGGTGATTGTTAAAAATTGCCAGTGCAAAGTCTTCAAGACTCTACTGGACATCCGAAACAGGAGACCGTGTTTCAAAACCAATTCGATCAGTACCAACTAGAATGAAATAAACCCTTTTTCTCAGTAGGATTACTATGAGTTTCTGGTCTTAGGGCTCCCCAAATCCATAGAACATAGACATTCATGAATATTTTAATTAGGCCTTGTAAAGAGGCTGAAAAGAGGTGTGAAATCACTATTGCTATTTTATACACCATTAATCCTAAATAATATCTCTGATGGCAGCCTTATAAGATATTTATAGAAATTTAATCATAATTCGGAAGTGGCTCAGAAGATAATAGGATCGGTCTTAACTCTGTTTCAAGTCTGTAGAAAATCATATCTAAATTGTAGGATTGCAGCGTAATTCAGGTAGGAATTACCTTGGGATGCTTTTTAGTCCCAGCTTCTGCTCAAAGGTCAGCTTGAAGTCAGACCAGGCTAATTAGGTAACTTAAATGAAAATTATGTTGGACTTGTTTTTCAGTTCAGTTCCCCTCTTTTTTCAGAAACCTTTCAACTGAGATTGAAGCAAGAAACTGATTTTTCATTTTCTCATAGCAGAATTAGTGCTTTTTAAAAATAAGTAATTCTGAATATTTCAATTTTATATTGGTTCTGTTTTAGCCTAAAGAAAAAGCAAAAGCAAAACAATATCTGCAATACAAAAAAAAATTTCCACCTGCAAAGTATATTTCTCTACAACACAGAGTTTTCTAAAAACACCTTCATTCATTTGTCATCAGTCTCAGTCTTTTCCTGGATAGTGTTACAGTTAAGACACCAGGCATTTGTGAATTTTTATTTTAAAGATCCTTTTTCTATCTGCCATTTGCTTGTTGTCTAGGGTATGCTTTTATGGTCACCTGGAAAAAAAATTTTAAGCAAGGACATTGACAAGAAAAAAATGTAGAGAAGGAGAAAATCTTCACCTACTGAGGAACTTGGTGCTAGTACTTCAATAAGTGAAGGACATGGAACAATGTACAGTGCAAGACTAATTCTGAATATCTCCTCAGCTACATAAAATGGTTCCATGCAATGTGTGTTGCTGTCAAGGACAACTGGAGATGATGTATTATTTTCAAATCTGTATTTGTACTTGTTAAACAAAACAGACAAACAAACAAAAGACAAACAAAAACAGCCCCACATGAAGAAATGGCTTCATAGAGCATCTTTTGATGATACATAAAGAGCTCTAGCTTCGTTAATATTATCTCCTGACATTGTTTTTTTAGCTATGTGAAGCTTAAAGTATGATTTATAAATGCCTTTTGTGTTCTAATTACATTGACCACAAGACAGTGTTAGTA
Organism: Calyptomena viridis; assembly: GCA_013390005.1. Classification (NCBI taxonomy): domain Eukaryota; kingdom Metazoa; phylum Chordata; class Aves; order Passeriformes; family Eurylaimidae; genus Calyptomena; species Calyptomena viridis. The sequence continues at coordinate 241,800 of WEIV01015738.1, forward strand.
TTATTAAAAGTAAAGGGACAAAAACTTGGAAAATTCTTTTGTAGTGAGTTTATTCAAATCAGAAGATGTCCCAAAGAGCAAGATTCACTGCAGAAGAGTTCTGTCCCAGATCATATAACAGTGAGACATTCACATTCGTCAGAATAGTACTTGCATCAACTTTTTAATATATATATGAATGGGTTAAAGTGAAATTTCACTGGAGAAAAATAATATTTCAAAATATTATTCAAATATTATTTTTCTTTTCTTTCTTTTCTTTTCTTTTCTTTTCTTTTCTTTTCTTTTCTTTTCTTTTCTTTTCTTTTCTTTTCTTTTCTTTTCTTTTCTTTTTCTCCTTTTTTTTCTTATTATGGTATTTTAATCTATTCTGCTCTATATGTGACAAAGAATAACATTAATTTCTGACTTAAAACCTTTTATTTACTCTAATGACAGAAAACCGATGGTGTTGCATTTTAAAGAAATTATGTCGACTTGTGAAAACTTTCTATAAAAACTTTAGTCTTATTTTGGGTAGATGTAGGCAGAGCTAACAGAACTGCTTGTTTAAAGCAGGACACTGGGATTTTCAGACCAATATTTAGAATCACCTGCATTCTAAGATGGTGTCCGGGTTTGGAACAAATATATTCAGAAGGATAAATATTCTCTGATAAAAACAGGCCGCAATCACCCTCTCCCACCAGGTTCGAGGAAAGAAATATTTCCTCGAAGGAAAGTGAAAGGGGAAAAAGAACCACAACTATTTATTTAACCAACATGCAAGAAAAAAAAATAACGATAACACCAAACACCAAATAATATATGAAGTCTCTCACTGGAAGACTGGAAGATCTGGAGTCCCCTCCAGAGTCCCAGGCTGATCGGGGGGGGCCCCCCCAGGCCAGACCTGTGGAAAAGGCCTCCCAGTGAGGTCTTGACATTCCGATGTCCCAACAAGTCCAAGAGAGAAGAAGAAGAAATCAAAAAGTCCAGGAAAATGCAGAAGTCCAAGTCTCTTCCTTTTGAAGAAAAGAGGCAGCACTCTCCCTGGAAAAATACAAGGCCAGCGTCTTCCTTCCCCCTTTCAGCCCAGGCCACCGAAGAAAGAAAGAAAAAAAAAAACAAACCAAAACTGCACAGCAACATAGCAAAATTGACCTTGAGACAGTAGAATTGTTTTGAAAAGATTTCTCTAGGTAGTTTTTTTCTCTCTGCTCTTGGGGCTCAGTTTTTCAAAAGCACAAGATTAATTTTTTTTCTCCTGGCATAGAGGAGACGAATACGGGATAATCATAGTCACCCCAAGACAGATGATATTTCTGGATGGAAGTTACTCAAAAAAGCTGTGTAGAAGCAAAAACAGAGATAAAATTAATTTTGGAGTAAACTCCTGACACTAAAATTTAGGGAAAGTTTTTTGAAAATCCTGAAATGAAAATTTCGGGGAATATGTTCCTTTAGTCTTCCATTGGTCCTAGTCAAAACTAAAGATTCTTGTATAGACTGAAAGTACAGGCAGTTTAACACAAAACATCATCTACATATTTTTTGAGCTTTCTGTGGGCAGTTGAAGAAGCCTGTTCAAGAGACTTGATGTATCACAGATGCTGTATATTCAACAAATGTAAGATGATTCAGGAACAACAAAATAGTACATTCTTGATATTATTTTAATACAAAAGCATCTTGACAGGAGTTTAAAAGTTTATTTAAATCCAATAATATTCTTTAAAGCAATAATATACAATTTTCAATTATATTTAACTCAGTGGCCAGAGGATATTAAAACAGTGCTGTAGTAGTGGCAAAAAATTGAGGCAAAAAATGGTTGAGACATTTGCCCCAAAGCCCACAACAAATTATGAACAGGACATTAAATATATATATATATTTGGGATGTGTGCAGCCTTAGTAATCAGACTAATTTCCTTCACTTTAACTAGAAGTACCTTCTCATGATATCTTGTGAGAAGATATCATGAGGTGTGATGAAGGCACAGTTTATGCCAAGGACATGTGATGCCTTAATGTATCTTAATGGTTCTTAAGTCCTAAAGACCAGATCCTACCAACCAGACAGTACTTCATGAAACATTTCTACTAGCCAGAAGGCATATATCTATCTATTCTTTGACAAATGTCATAATGATTATACATTGCAATGTATACTACAGGAGAAATGTAGACTACAGGAGAAAGGATCCCTAAAGGATCTCTTAAGGAATTAATTCTGGAGCCTTAGACTCCTGAAAATTTTGTCTACTGGGACTTCGAGGCCTAGCTGTGAACAAGGATCTTCTTTCAAGTCTTTGGATTCTGGGTTTCTCATTCACTGAAACTTCAGTCAACTTAGTTAACTTAGTTAAAGCTGCCTAAGCTGCCAGATGTCCCAGTTGTAGCTTCCTTGCTATGTATTTTGTGCAATTCTTCACAGATACAGTGGAACTTGACAGAGAACAAATACTCCTGAGTTTAGTTTGAAAACAAACAAAAAAAACCAACCACCCAACAACAACAAAAAATTTTGTGGCTCCCATTGCCTAAGGCACAGGAGATCCTAGGAATTTAATTCCTTTTTCTGCTACAGAATTCATACCAGATGTTTTGAATTTGGCTGTGGGCACATTCAAAATATGAATGAAAACTTTAATTTAGTCTGTGATAAAAATCAGAATCCTTATATAAGAAGTGCATAAAAAACTTGCACAGAAATGAGAGGGCTGTCTTGCAGCCCACGTTGCAAGAACTTCAGCAAAAAAGCAGGATCAAGGCAGGATGGTCAATGTGGTTCATTGAAAAGACATGAGCGGGACACTGTAAAGAGGCTTTAATCAGTATGGTTCTGGTCATCATACAGTCTGCAGAGAAAAGATTTTAATTCAATCCCTCATTTTCCTGCCAGGGAAGCCGGCTGGCTCACTCAAGAGAAGAATCTGAACATCAGCTGACATATCAGAATATGGGTGATTGAGGCTTGGGTCTGAAGGAAAACTGGACCCACGTTAGTATAAACATGTAGCAGCTGTGCAATCAGCTGTAGTGTAGGTTAAATTCATCACAGAATTTGCAATGGTGTTTCTGCAGTTTCTGCAGTTGAACACTTTTGACTTCTTCCTTTCCATACTGAAACAAGAAAAGGTCTGAAGATTGCACCAAAAAGCAAATTCCCAAAGCAGTTGCTTAAACAGAAAGATAAGCCTGACTTGGTAGAAAATGCAAATAATTTGGTGATGCGACTAGAGCTTTCAAGAAAAATTGCAGAGATTTTCTTTGAAAATAAAAAAAACCTAAAAGATCAATATTGAAATAAGTTTAATGAGAGAAAGCTCCTAAAACAATGGTGTTGTTCAAAATTATATTAAAAAAAGTTTACATGGAATCAGCAAGAGAAAAACGTCTTATATTTCTACAGCTTGGAGCAGGCTCTGGCTAATGGAGTAGATTAGAAATTATACAGTTTTGCTTTAGAAAATGGACAGAAACTTGGGGATAGTGTGCAAAACCAGGCTCCTCTGTTTGGCTACTTAATCTAAAATATACTTAAAACCAATTAATCCCCAAAATGCAGATAAACATTTCAAATGCATGCATAAACATTCATAAATAGCAAACACAGTAAAAATAACACAAAAAAGTTCTCTTGTGCACTGAAGTTCAACAGGATTTTTGGGACCTTGACAAGAAATTAACCTATCAAAGAGCAGAAGAATATTCATAGGGCTTCATTAGAAAAATATTTTCTTGTGTTCTCTCTTCCCAAAAGCACAGTTACATAGAAACTTTCATCAAAGTTTCAACCAATTCCCTCAGTACCTGGTCCTTACATTCACAAGATTACCAGCTTTTAACATAGGAAGTATATCAATGTGTTATAAAGGAAATGTTATTTATGGATTAAGGTACTATTTGTTTTAAAAAATGGACTGGACAATGTAATGAAAATGGCATTATTGAGATTAATTTTATCTTGGCTGAGGTATGGCATGGAGACGTTGCAGTAGTACTGAATGACTCTATAGCTGAAATTTTGCAAATGTGAAGAATGAATTTATAAAGAGAAATGCAGGGGGAAAACACACATAGTCCTCTAATATAAGTCAATATTGTTGACAGCTCACTTGGAATTGTTACTGGTTAAAGAGTTTCCCCAATAAAGGTGTCATTCTCTAGAGAGTTGTCAGTTGAGACAGGAAAGAAAGAAATAGAAAGGGACTCTAATGGGATATGCTAGCAAGGTAATTCCGTAAACTTTGTGAGCTGCAAGCCGAATCAGATGATTTAACACCACTGAGTACTAATACTCTTAGAACCTCACTTTAAATTTGTCAGTGGTGAAATAAAGTATTTGCAGGCTAATCTTCCTCCTCTGTGTTTTTGTTTGGTTTGGGTTGTTATGTTTTCAAGGTTTTTTCTGATACTAATGCCTAATCCTCCACCTCTAATAAAAGCATGTCTCTGCAAACAAAGCACAAGCTCTGACTAAGCCTAGTATTACTGTCGCTGACAGTGGCTCATCTACAAAACTGGATTCAGAAAAGAGCAATAGAAATCTTTAAAATTCAAAGCAATATGATTGTATTGCAGCAGAGAAGGGTAAAAGCATGGTTGAATATTCTCTGACATCATTACCAGCTGTTTTAGAGAAGCATGCGGTCCTCGGTCACTGTGTCAGTATTGTCAGTTACTGTGTGTTTCTTCCCTGCAGAGTGGCTAGAGCTGCTCAGGTAAGTAGCACTGTTATGAACTCTTGGCCCCTTGCAAAATAATTTAACACTTGAAAAATAGTAGCATCCATCACTAAATGGATTAATAATAACTGTTCCTAAGTTTCTTTTTCATTCATGATGTTGGAAAGCAGCACCTTTAGATTTTCTTATTTTCATCTGCTAGAAGAGGTATATTTACTATGAACTGATGTCACAGTAGCCAATTGCCAAACAACCTTTACGTTTAGTGGTTATTCCAGAATGCTGTCATCTATCTTACAGTTAAATGAGAAAAACCCAATTCATTACATAGAATTATTGTGATGTAAACGTATGGAAGTTCAGCATCTTGCATATAAAGAACAAGAAGAGAAAATATTTTACGGGTGATTGATCTGTCAACCTTTCATAAGTGGAGAGCCAAAAGAAGCAACACTAGGCATCTCAGATTCTTGCAAATCCTTCTGAATATCATCTGCAGAGGTTGATGATGGACAATAAAATTGCTGTCTTTTAGCACAGGCAGGGTTCAGTAGACTTTTTGAGTTCACTGCCACAATGCAGTTCCACTAATATGTGTACAGTACACATTTAGTATGACACTCCACCACTATACAGCTTGCCTCCATTTGCATTGCTTCCAAAGCACCGTTGTTTTAAAGGATACAGCTTCTGGACACAGACTGTTTAAAAATGTAGGTACTGTTTCTGTCATTGACACATGGGATGATAAAGGACATGTCACTAGCCTGTAACTGCACTTCCCATCTTAGAATATACAGAAAGACAGTGGCTTCTTCTGTAAATGAGCAAACAGTGGCAAAGTGTAATGTCAGTATTGACTTATTTTGAGAAACTGTCTGGAATTGTGTCCACAAGATAAGAACATCCAAAACAAATTAAAACCCTGTTCTAATAGGGAGCTGTGAGGATTGCACTGTCTGGTTTAAGAGACTTTGATCTTTTTCTTGTTGTAGCAGTAAAGCTCAAGAAGATATTTTGTCTTCAAAAATCACTACAGTCTCACTGCCTGCCATTAGCTAGAGAACAACATTCTTTGTCCCTAGAGAAGACCCTGCCTGCAGTGTTATATATTGCACAGTGCCGAGCACATTGTTGGCAATGAACATTCATAATAAAGGCATTTGACTTCTGAATGTGGCAGCTAAATGTGTAAAAGACTGACTCTGCTGGGAAAAGGAGAATAGGCAATTTTCAAAATATTCTGTTCCTGATGCATGTTAAGCTTTCTGGCTGTGTAGGTCGAGTGGACCATGGCTCTCACATAGGCTTATGCCAGAAGGCACTGATGAATGGAAGTTTGGGAGCAAGCTTTAGGGAAAAAGAATGAAGAGTTTGCAAAAGTATTCCAGATGACTGAGGATCTACACAACAAGTCCTTTTGAAAGTCAGAGTAGTCAGCTGAAAACCCCCACAAACCTCTAACTGCTGGAGATATAGAAACATGTGCATATATACATAGTTACTCCATCTTGAGCATTGTCGCTCATTGTTCTCACTGAAAAGCACATTTTTCTTAGTGTTATTCATATTCACGGATTGAGACATAGCTATGTTAAAGACTGAGTTTTGATATAAAAACAGACAGCTGTGCTCTTCTGGGACAATGCAAATTCTGGAGTCAAGAGAAAAGAATATGAAGTTACAGACCAAAAGAAAAAAAGGTACCAAAATAATGAAGGACAGATTACAGCCTGATTCACTTTACGTGAATCTTTCTAAGAAACTTCTAGCCATAGGCAGAATAGTGCTTGGAACACTGATGCCTCACACCTCCTCCTAGGGTCACCTGCAAGACAAACTTTAAAATGATGAATGAAAATTAAATACTGAAAATAAAATGAAAATTACTTGAAATTACCTGAAATCCATGGCACTGAAGCATCTAAAAGCTTAATCTATGAGTAAGAGTTAATATTTCTTGATTTCCTTCATGATTTGCAGTGGGAATTAAATATTAGATAACAGAATTACATGTCTTTTCTTAAAATAAAATTAATGTAATACTGTGTAGATAGTTATTTTTTTGAATTATTGATAAAAACAGTCTGAGGGACAAACTAGGTCTTACCTATCTCAGTTTGGGGCAGTCAGAGTAAGCAAGATTAATCCTACCACTCATCCTTAAAATTATGTGAAGAACAAGACCTCAATAACTGCAGCAGTAGTCAACGAAAAGCTGGAAAGCTATGAAAAACATAAAGAAGTGGCGAAGCTGAAGGCATAAATCCGGAATGAGATAACCAGGGGAGTATACAAATAAGAAATCAGTGAATATAGAGAAAATTATTTGAAACATAGATATGTGTTTTTAGTTAAATTTCTCACTATTGAGTTAAGGCTTATAGCAGTTTCTCTCAGTGGTTTTGGAGGGTTTTTTTACATTTGAGACATGTTTTATTATGTGTTAACCCAATTCTTTTGTTCAGGTGCAAAATGAGATGAAGTTTTACTTTTTTTGTGCACACTGCCCTACTTTTTCTGACATCAGCAGAGTTATTCCAGCTTAATTCTGCTGAGGATCTCCCTACAGTCCTAAACTAGAAGAAAGGAACACACGTCGAACAAAACGAATAAGTGTAAGGAAAAAAATAGAAAACCTTCAAATGCAAGATTAAGCATAACAAAAATCTATTCATAATCAAAACATCATAGTGAAGCATTTTAAAGAAATTATTCAACCAACACAAAAGGGAATCTACTGAGAGATATGGAAAGGCAACTATTTACATGGAAATTTGAGTTTTATTTTTATTTGATACTTTCATGGAAGGACTACTTTTCAAAGGTTAAATCGAAAGGTGAAAAATGCAAAGCAGAAAAATGCCTGGGCGAAAACTAGATTAGCACAGAAAGCTGCCTATGCTGGAAGAGTAGAGATGAGCATTTAGTAGCCACATATTTGTGAATGCTGTTTTATGTAAAAGTTTGAAAGGAAGGTATAATCAAGGAGTAGATATGCGTTACTAAATCCCTTATTAACTCTCTCAGGTACAGCAACCTTAAAGTTTCACGTGAGCAGGTACCTCTTCAGAGTCATGCAGAAAAACAGGCTCTCCTGTGTCCCATCATCTAGCATAATCCCTGTGTATCTGATGATAAATTGCTCTCACCAAAAGGGCCTTTATTGTTGATTAAATGTGTGATGTGCATATTTCAGCAGTTTGTTATATTCAAAGGCTGAAGTTTTGTACATGTTTTATGCTTTATTTCCTCATTCTCTTTAGAAATACTGAACATATTCTTGAGGTGAGAGTTTTTAACTTCATTTTGAATCCTCAAAGATACTGTGCCAGCTTCTCCAGTCAGTTATATTATAATATCAAATTGAGGTTGCTGTTACAGTGACACAGAGGACTGAAATCATGTAAAGGGTAGGAAAGCTATCTTTGAAAAGTCAGAAGGTCCGGTAATTTGTAATAATATACCATATGCCCTTAGGGAAACTAACTTTGCTTTTTAGGTGTCTTTTTCTAACAAGATGAGGCCAAAAAACTTAAAGGTGAAATTGAGTTAAAAATGAATTCTTTATGCAAATGCCACATTTTAATTTTAAATTCCTAAGTACAATTATCCATCATGTTCCAGAAAAAATGGTGATAACTAAAAAAAGCAGATAACTGATAAGTGCTCTAGCAGACCAATTATAATGAATGCTAAAAATTACTTCTTTACAAACTCATTCTCAACCCCTTCTGTTCTTTTGATTTATGTGTCATATGGCTTCTTAATCTCTAGATTTTATCTTTTTTTTTTTTTTTTGAGATACTCCACTAAGCTGCTTACATTTAAGGAAGAGTGGGAAATAGAATTGGCTTTATTTCTGTAAAAGGCAGATTGTATCTTCCCCAAAGACTTTTTATGTTAGTTCTTTGCAAAAGATATTGCTTTTGCTCTGTGGATACCTGCAGTGTTCATCCGAATTAGTCTTGATGTTATACAAGAAGTTTCTCATTAAAGGTATAGGCAATAACAGCTTTTGTCTCCAAAGATTATGTCAGCAACACAACAAATCAAACTATCTAGCAGAATTGTGATATTCCAGTGAAATGAGAAGGAAACCGATGAAGGAAAGTTTTTAGTTGAGAGTATGAATAGTAGTTCTCAAATCTTGCTAGAACACACAAATATCTTAACCTATTATAACACACAATCTTATCAGGTTATCACTGTGCACCAGGATCAAAGACTGAGGTAAAAAAGGCTGTGCTACAAGCCAAGTTAAAAGAGCTGACCATACAAAACACAATTCCACCTACCTTTGCAAATATCTGTTTCTACTAGTAAGAGCATCTTACAAAGTTCTAAAATATATCTTTTTTGTCTTTTATATATATAGATTTTTTTAAAAAATAGAATTATCATTTACTGCATAGATATTTCATCTGAATCCTATCAAAAAGCAAAAAACCCATCCCATTCCAAGTCAATTAATGGAAGGTGAGTTATATCTTCTGTATTTTATCATGTTGTCTCATAGAACCTAACATATAATGGGGAAAAGGGTTTTCATCAGATATCCTAATCAGCACTAGTAAGACTATCCTTGCATGTCTGTGCTTTATAACTATCTCTAACACTTCCTAAGGGTATAGCATTAAAAAAACAAACAGCAGATAAAAAGGCAGGCTTCACATTAAGGTTTTCTGGGTTATTTGTCAATACCTTATAATTGTAGACAAACACTAGTTTCTCAAGATCTTATTTTGGCACGTTCCATGGCACATTCTGCTTGCTGCATCAGCATTTATTAGTGAAGCAGTCATTTCAGCTTGCTTAATATATTCATGAAGCCACCAGATCTATTATGTGAGGATTCACTAAGAACAGAAATGTTTCAAACAAAAAAAACCAAAAAGCAATTATTGTTTTCTGTGACAATACCTGTTTTATTTGTGATCAACAGCAACTGCTGCTGTAGAAAAAAAAAAAGCCAAGCAAGAATTATTTTATAGAGCAGATAACTTTGTAACCTTTCCATTCAAGAATGGAGTTATAACCTACAAATATCAAAACATTTTTATTGAGAATATTAAAATCGTTAAATTTCAGTGATTCTAGTTATGGCAAGTCCTGAAATAACTTCAGCTTTCACCAGTCAAAAGTTAAGATAAATTTTTGCTAGCAAATCTGAAGTTTAAAAAAAAAAACAACCCTCTTGCAATATCTTGACAAAATGGGATTCATTTGCAACTAAGTAATGACAATGAAGACAGGCTTATTAACATTCTAGTGGGAACTTTCTAATTATCCACAAGAGAGGATATTATGTGAGTCAAGTCCAAATCACACAAGTTGCTTGATATCACTATAGCTTTCAACCTCTCCATCATAATACTCTCTGTCCAGCTCTCAAATGATTCTGTTCTTTCCCTTTGCTTCTTCTCATTAAATATCATGCAGATACAGACAGGACCTGAGTTAAAAAAGAAAAAGTCAGTGCAATTTCTTTTGTATTTTTGTAGTGTTTTTAAACAGACAATTTAAAATCCAGGGAAAAATACAAAGCAAATCCAAGACAAAAATTGCATTTAGGCAGACAACTTACCACATACTCATTCGCTGCAATATTGTGCATACCCAGGGTGATACTTATTCATATTTTCAGTGCTTAAAAGTTTTTTCCTGACTGCTTAAGCTTCTCCTTCATGTAACATAGTATATAATGAGAAATCCCAGTGCAAAGAAACCCATTTACTTTATGGATAAGATATTTTGAATGCTGTACAACTCTACTGTGAGAACAGGTATATCAGTAATTATATTGAAACAACCTTTTACCTTCTTAGGCATTACTTTGATCACTCATAACTATTTTTTTCGTATTTAAATAGTTTACGGAAACCAACAATATCAAAATTATGTAACTATGTTTTAACATTGTTTGTATTATGTTTTCTGAAAACTGGTATTAGGTACAGACACTCAGTACTTATTCTGGCTTTTTCTCCATTTTATTACTGAAAGTATGCAAGTAATGAGAAAGAAGGAGGAAGTAAAAATTAAAATCAATAAATCAGAAATTAATACATCACTCACTCTTCTGTTTCTTAGAGAGATAAGATTTCAGAATCAAGAACACATTTAATTGTTTCACTAAATGTCTTCTACCAGCTCTGTCACTTAGATAGCCCTGTATCCTACTTTCCAGAAATAAATATAGGACAGGTCCTTTGGTCAAAAAGCCCAAATTCAGGCAAATATTGAATGTACAGCAGCTGTTCCACCTGCACTAGATTCCACTAACTAGGAAGATGTAAGTATTAGGCTGCAATGACATTGGGAGAAGTCAGAAATAGTTACTGCCATATGACTTGGTTAGAGACTCTATAAAAATGCTCCCACTGGGAATCACACTTACCTATACCTGGGTCAATCTCAACATGCATGAAGAGTCACTCTGGGAAGCTGTAGGGGTTCAGCTAAGTCAATAGGACACTCTGGAAGAGCCAGGGCTCTAAACAAGCTAGTGTAGGAGAAGGTGATGCCTGAAATCAGAGGGAGGACAAAGAACTGCAAAAATAAATTAATAATGGTGCAAAGAACAACAGTACTTTAATAGGAGTTTCCAGGGTCCAGGAGTGAAGACCAGAGAGAGACATCACCTGACCCTCCTACATTTATAAGCTTCGAAAGACTACCCCCCTTCATGCGACCCAACCAAAATTTGTCTTGAACTGAAGTTCTCAAGATGCCCAACAAGAAAACTTCTACTTCCCTAACGCCACCTCCAGGTCCCCCCTCAGGTCCCCCTCCCAGAACCTCTCTAGCAGCTCTGGGCCTCAGTGTTGTGTCTTGCTAACCCCATTATCCACAGAAAGAATGCAAACCTTGCTAGGAAAGGCCTGGTAAAACCCTCTCTAAGTGAGCCTATACAGGCAAGCTAAAATCCTAGAAATATAATGAAAAACCCCAAGGCATCAAAGGTGTGATGAAAATGTAGATGAATTAATTTTTTTCCCATTTTTTTAGTTTTGCTTTTTAGCCCTTAACATCCTTGTTTCAGAAGACTTTTTATTTGCTTATACAATATTCAAGCAGAGGGAAGAGAAAAAGAGGAGAGGAGAGGAAAGGAGAGGAGAGGTGCTAAAGTAGATTCTGATCTTTTCCCATCAGTTAATGGTGCTGCAAATAAAACAGCCAAAGGAGAGAAAAATGCTTTCTACTGTTCTCTTATACAAAAACCAGTTTTGTTTGGTTTTTTTTTCAACAAATCACCTGGGTACTGAACTAAAATTATTCTTTTTTCAGATAAGTATCAGAAGCCCTCTAGTAAAGTGGTGCAGTGGGGAGATGAATCACCTTTGTCAATCACTGTCTCAACAGCAGCCATTGAGTAAAACTGTTATCTTGGTAGCTAATAGCTGATAAGTCAATTCCATGAACCTCACAAAAGACAAATAGAGTGGAGATATATCACTACTGACCCCCCTTTTTCATCTAAACTCATGAAAAGAAACCTGAGTTTTAAAGATGACTTATACTTCAAAGATTCGCTTGTTTGTTCTCCTATGTAATACAGAATAAAAGGGGGGGCAAAGGGGGCAGGGGGAAGAGAGAGAACATGCAAAAATCTAAATGAAGGGATCTACTTCTCTCAAACTGTGATTGATGGAACATTGTATCTTTAAATATTGATTGGCATTGACTGGCATTGACTGGCATTAATCTAATTAAATGTACATGTGTTTTTATTCTATATGGTTTTTCATCCTTTTTGCAATATGGATTATGCTCTGATATTACCAGGGAGTTTTAGACTTGTCCTTTTTTGATATTATGAAATTTTCCTACATTCTTTCACTTGGTCTGTCCCTTCAGAAGTTATGTTTGTAACACTGGGATTTCTTGAGAGTTTTTTCAAATTATTTATTTGTAATTAATTCTGGTTGTTCTTCCATCTTTGTGTGGGTCTAAATGAATACCAATTTTCAAGTTTTTCTGAGTTCTCAATTTTCTGAGTTTGAGAACAGAGGTTTATTGCTCTTAAATAATCTGAACTCTCTTTCCAGTCAAACATGCCTTTTTCTATAAACAATTACAAACATTTATATAAACTAACTTAACAATATAACATATAAAGACACAGTACTTAGCCTTCACACTGTGAAAAATATACTTCACGCAATGGAGCATGATCCAGAATTCTTCATGCAAAAGCCTACCAAATTGGTTCATCCACCCAGTGCTATCCAGACACTAATCATCTGGACTCTTGCAACCAAATGCCAGCCTCACCTCATGGCAATGCCCAAGCTGGAGTTATCTGCCCTTCAAGGATGATGGGGAAGTCCCCTATCCACTTTCCCTTATTACAGGTATAATATCCTTCCTAAGCACGATGAACATAAATACGTTTCCCTGAGAACTGATAAGATAGTCTTCTCAATTAGCACTTATCATTGCTTCAGAAGGCAGTGCAGAGGAAAGGGAAAGATTATATGTCTTAGCGCCCACAACTCTTTGTTTTGAGGGTAACAGTGGTAAACACTTAAAAAGTGAGTTACGAGTTTTTGCCCAACAAAAATGCCTGGTTGTGTTAGCTGTCATAAAAATTTTATTAGTAAGTGTAAACAGACCTACAACATGCATTACAGTATAATCTTAATTGTTTATGACAAATATAAACTGTCATTGTAAACAGTTGGAGTTCAAGGTTTTTGTACACTTTTATGGCACAGAGACCTGACACAAATGGACTTTCATGAAACCTCAGCTTCGCTCTGTAACAGATTCTGAACTACAATGTTAAATTTTTGCTTCTTTCAACAGGGTTCAACCTGTACTTATGTTGTGAGGCTCATGTTGTGTCCCTGAGAGCACCAGTAGTCCTGACTGTCCCTGACCCTGACTCCAGGGCTTGTCCCACCCTCCCCAGGGCCCTGGACCTCTCATTGGCCTCTGCCCAGTGATGCCACAGCAGGGCTGGTCTCCTCCTGCCCTGCCCAGACATGGCCCCACTGAGCCGGGACCAACCGCAGGTCCACGGAGAGGCCTGGCTTCAGCCCATCCCTTTTTCCAAGGAGGTGCCTGATGTCCAGGGATAGTGAGCCCTGCTGCACTCAGGCTCTATCCTGATCCACAATGGGCAGCCTCTAACACTCCTGAACAGTCCTGGAGGTCACTGGCAGTGAGGTGTGGTTATTCTGGCTGTGTCTGGTACACAGGATGAACCAACTGAAATTAGCAGGCCATTCCAGGTTTACTTTATATATTACCCAAAGAGAAGTATTGAAAGTTTTCTAACATTGGCAAGCAATCTTCCCAACTGAATAGATGTAGATTTTTTTTTAAATGTTTTTAAAGAGTAATGGAACCTTCAGAAAAAGTTCCATCCCTCTGAGGAACCACATGTCAAAAATAAAAAAAAAGAACAAGTTTAGTCCTCCTTAGTTTTTAATTTTGTCCCTTTTGTCAGATTTCAGAAGCTTACTGTTTGATTTTAGTTGACATCTTTTGCTGCCATCACTCTTTTTTTTTTAATTTAAGTACATAGACCACTTGGATGATGCATTTTTTTTTAATATACTCCAGGGAAACTCTGTATTGGAGAAAAGATATACCATATTCATCACTTTGAAAAATCAGGGCTTTATATATAAACCAAGCCTCTCATCTCAGAAGAAGCAAGAAAATCAAGAGCCAATGAAAGAATTTATAGGAGAACAATTTTTTCAGTTCAGTCTTCTTTTGCTTTTAACATCACTATTTTTTATTCTTTGAAACAGTCTACTGAATTAATTTTTTCATAGACACAGTGGGTACTAGAAAATACAAGAAGTCTCTTAATATTTCTAGCATTATTTTCTGCATTAACCTTTCTCCATCATTGGCTGGAAAAGCTAAACTAAACTAGGCCAGTGCAAGATGTATAGAGCTTGGCCATCTTCAAATCTCTGGTGAACTATTTCGGGAAGTGCTAATTACAATGCAAAAGTGAGAGCAGGAGCTGCTCATCACTGCTGAAGCACAAGTCAGCATTTGTAAATGGTTCACCCTGACAGCTGTCTGCTATCTGCACTCCAAAGAGTACCTTTTAATGTACTAAAGCCAATCCAATAGGAAATCTTTTTCCCTTTTCCCACATTAACTGTTAAATGCATGTAGTCTTATTTACTCTACCTGCACAGCTAGTTAATATGGTGGTCCATATGCTCATCATAACTGAGTGTGTACTTAAGTAATTCATCAACAAGCAAGGGAAATACAAACCCAGCTGTTCCAGCGGGCATCTGGGAATAGTCCACTGTCGCACTGGACCACTGCTCGCTGTTCTCACCCGGGCTAGCCACAGTGACAGCGGTCACTGGACAGGTGGGGAACAGCCCCTGAGCTAGAGAGACAGGGCTGCGCCTTAGAGCTTCAGACACTCACTGGGCTTTGGCTCTACGCCGGGCTGGTCCCTGGACAACATTGGAGGACAAGGACGAGGAGGAATCTCAATTGGGGTGCTACAGTCCAGAGCTTTATTAATTGAGCCCCAGGGGAGCATGCCCAAAAGAGCACTGAGGAGTTTTAGGCAACAACTTTTAACTGGGGGAGGAAACATAGGGATCAGCCAATAGGCAACTGGGATAGGAGGGGTCAGGGAAGGATGGACATAGGAGGAGAACCAATAATAACAAGGGGAGGAGTTGGGAAGGTCACATGGGCAAATGGAATGTCGAGTATTAGGGGAATTCCCAGAGGGGCTTAATGACTGACAGGGAAGGGACTAGAACAAAGGGAGTGGTTTGGAGGATTCACAGGGAAAGGTCTGAAATAAAGGGAGGAGATTGGGAGGAGTTTGAGGGATTAACATAGAAGTGGGAGTGAACTTTTAACAGAACATACCAATACATAATAGGGGAGGAACAAATCATTTCTCAACTTAGGTCACACACCACCACAGTCCACCTCTACAGCACCATTAACCATATCATTGAACTGGTTCAAACTTCTATTTCCTTTTTTTCTATGACATGGTTTTTATGTCTCTCACACATATTTGATTCATGTTAAAAAAAAAAAAGTAAAATTTTTTATTTTATAAATTATTTACTTCCAGGAAGAAAACCTATCTTCTTTATTTTTTTTTAATGAAAATTGAACCAAGCTTAGTTAAAAGGACAATTAATTTTTGAAGATTTTACAGTTAATGGTCATAACATAAAAAGCATCATTCTAGAGAGGAGTTGCAAGAGCAAAAAACATGCTAACCTTTACACAGTATCAGTCAATGACTAAGTGGTGTTTGATATTCATTAAATAGGGAGGCAGCTCATAATCTTTAACTGGTGAATCATTAAACTAACACTGAAGTGTTAGATTAAATTTTCTGTGATTGGAAAAACTTTTAACTGGAGGCAAGCCAATTCACTATAAAGTAAATGGAATGATCTCTGGGGAAAATGAATTGCTTTATTGGTCACTATATAAGGGATTTCATTAATCTTTTTATTCTTGGTTTTGTTTTGAACGCAAACTTCTTTTTTTTCTGACGAGGTCTGATATACTAAATAAGAGATCATTCTGCTATCAGTAAAATATTAAGAAAAAGGAGCAGGCATTTACAGTTTATTACACTGCTGCTTTTGTTTGCTATTGGACAGAAGTGAAAAATCTCTGTCACCCTGAAAGTCATTGACCACTACAGATACAGAAATAAACTTTGTGTGTTTCTTTTATATATCTCCCAAGTTACCAGACAAACATACGGAGTTCTTTACAAGAAGAAATGACTGCAGAGCTTTGATTGTCATGGTTATTACATTTTCAGTACAATCCTCTTCTGGGAAATGGAAGAAGAGGTCCCTGGCTGTATCTGCCAAACTTCAATATATGTTTAGAGCATGTAGCATAACATAATTCATAACATTAAAAAAGAAAAAATAGAAGGGAAGGGGAGCTATTGTACAAAGACAACAGAATGAAAAAGAAGTTTGAAGGTATACTGTAGGATGCATGGAGCAAGGCACCGTCGCGGTTGAGACGGACTAAGCAACATTGAACATGCTTGCTGTGTGTCATGCAAAGATCCCGTTTATTGTGTTACAGCATAGACCGATATACACATCAGAAGGTCAGCATATCCCAACACCATTAGCTCAAAGTTATCTTGTTCCTTTATCATTGGCTACAGTTACAACACTCTCCACTCTGCCCACTATCTTGTCCTTGCAGTGGCTAGTCCTCCCAATCTGTTTATTCAACAAAACTTTGGGACTTTCCAGCAGCACTTCTCCATCTCAAGGGCATGCAGAAGTGCCTGCCTCCCCCGACAAGACACCTTTGTGATCAGGGCATGTTTGGCAGTGAGGTTGCAGCAGGCTGTGTCTCATGGACACGGCCTGATGCCTGTGGTTGGACAGGAGAGTTGACCCTCAGGTCACTGGGTGATTAACGTAAACATTATAGTTGGGATATATAGCTGCTGCTTGTAGAGAGACAGACAGACACATTGTCTACGAGGATATTGTCTGCTAGAGGTAGATAGGTTAGGCATAGGAAGCATAGGAGTAGTAGCTTAGGTAGTTAGAGGCAGGTTGTAGGACTTAACCGTCAGCTTGAGTATGGCCACATGTAACTATTGCTTAGATACTGCTTTTAATAAACTTGGCTGATACATAAACCTTTCATGGAGTCAGCGTAATCCCACCACCACTGTACATCCTTCAAAGGTGGGAAAAGACAAATAAAACAGATTTCAGAAATTCCTGACTCTATTTCCATCAAATGCCTTGTTGGTTGTCTCAATGAGAATAGAAGTAAAACAATACCGAGCACTTAAAGTATAACACAGTAATTAGCATGGAGAAATCAGCTGAAATGGAACAAATAAAAAATCAGTAAATATCAAATAAAAAAATTTTATCTGAGGTTTTTAAAAACCCAAAAAGCTATTATTTCTTCACACAGTTAAGTTATAGTTATGTTAATAGTTAAGTTATATTTTTACTATAGGATGTCCAAGAAGCAAAATCTTTATGATTGAACAAAATCACAGCACAAAATACATCAAGACTATTAAGCACAAAAACAATATCTCTCACTTCAAGCATTCACTTTCACCCCTGCTATAAATTGCTCAAGTCTGGGAGAATATCTCAGTAAAATATTATCATCTGATTGCCCTGATATTATATCACTCACTACACTCTCTCACAGTGGTTAGTATTGGCTTTTGTTGGAGACAGGAGCCTAAGAAACAAGGAATTTCAGCCTGATTTATGTAACTGTCATATGTTTCTGAAAATAAATAAAAATGTGTACCAGAAGCTGATGCCTTTCTCAGATGAAATTTTTTTTTTATTAAAAGTGATAAGGCATTTAGAAAGGGATGTATCTTTGACATTAATTTTGGGGTTTTAGTTTGTTTGGGCAACACAAAACAACCACTGTAACTCAAATTACTTTCCTTTGTATTCTTACAGACTGTAAACTGAGAATTAAAGACATTTTGTGTTCCTACAGTCAAAAATAAGAAGGAGCTGATACTTTATGTGCCCATAATGTTACCAGATGCCTGAAGAATTAGGAAAAAAAGAAAAAAACCTTATCCACTAACTTCAAGATAATCTGTTCTGGAATGCAATAGGTTCCTCTGGCCTGGAAAATTGAACTTTATTTCTGTTTTAAGGGTATGTATCACCAAAAAATAGTTTTATTCCAGACATGTAGTGGTAATGTATTTAAAATGGCTAATGCCCTTGTAATATACATCAAGTAATTCACATATTTTCACTTTATGATCCACAGTTTTGTCTGACACTAGCTGGCAAAAAGAATAGAATTATACTATCAATACCATCACCTATGAAGAATTTGAGCTTGCAACAAAAAGAATAGCTTAGATGTCAGCAGATGGATGTAAAAGTAGCCTGGTGAACTCATGGAGGCAGATCAATTTAAGAAAGCGCATGTTTTAAGAAATTATACTCTGCTGATGTAATAATAAAAACTAATTTCAGATTTCACTGAAATTCCAAATATAAATTTTGTCTGAATTTTCTGAGTAATTACATTTATTTAATTTAAAATAATAGCTAAAAACAAATCAGTTATCAAAACCTTATGAAGGAGTACAGGCAGAATATATCCAAGCTTTCCTGGTTTCATGCCAGTTCATGTGCCACCAAAGAGATAAACCTAGTCAATTCTGCTAAATAGAAGATGACCGATCCATGACCCTGAAATCAAGTGTCAAGAACTGATTCCCTCCTGTGCTCATTAAAGGTAGTCTTTTAAAGTAAATTGCCCATGTGTGTCCTGAAAAGCACTCTACCTTGAATCTCCCCTGAGTCCTTTGTGCTCTATTTGACAAAATTAGTATTTTTTTCTGGAAATGTGGGACATGAGGGTTTTATGGGTTACTTGAAGTATACAACGCTGTTGAGAGAGAGCTGGAGGACTGTCTAAGGGAGAAAAAGCCAAGGCTGGTGGTGTTTTTTCAGTACTGCCTTTTGAGATGTCTGTCAGGGCCATGAGTGCAGCACCCAACTCTGTCAACCTTTCCCTCCCTTCAAGTGAGAGGAACTGCCTGTGCTCTGACTGGCTCTGCTGCAGCCTGGCTGGGTAACCCAGAATCAAACTGCTCAGATAGAGACCTTGCCAGTCCTTCTCTGACTCACCAGCTTGATATCCTTTAGCTTTGGACCTGCCATGCTGCTAAAGACTTGTTCGGCCGTCACCGGGTGTGTCTGGCCTTAATGATCATTGCCCTAATGTCATGTTTTTACCATGCATGTCAAAACTTTTCTTTTCACCAAAGAAGATGAGTGGATGTGGAGGGGGGGAAGGGAGAAACTGAGTGCTCACGGGAGTGGAGCCCTGCAGCTGCCACAGCCCCTCCCCCCACAGCCCCAGACCCCACGGCTCTGCAATGGCCCTGTGGCCACTGCTGCTGCAGCATGCTGCTGCTGCTGGGATGCGGGTTGCCTGCTTGCTGCCTCCCCTGCCCTGGTCTCTGCCTATCCCAGCTCTGGTCCGGCAGCAGGGGGGCACGATGGGTGTCGCCAATCCCTGCAGCCCGGGTGCTGCCCGCCCTGCAGATGGCTGTCCCGGGTGGGACTCCCAGCTCCATTGGCTGCCATCCACTCCTGCCCTGCTGTGAGTGCCGCGGCCATGGCTAATGTCACACACTGCCTGGGGATGGTGTGACCAGGCACCCTGACCACTATCCCACCCGCCTTTGGCCCCTGGTCTTGCTCATCACAAGTCCACTTTTCCCTGGGATGGTGTGGGCTCCCTGACGAGTGGTGCAACACATGTGGTGGCCCAAAAGAGGGGTGGCTGCCATATTTGCCGTTGTCTTGAACACATGGCCATGGAGACAGAGGAGTCCTGATGGCGGGAACAGGAGGAGGTGGAGCAGAGACTTAAAGCGTATAACCTACAACTCAGGAGGTGGGAGAAGAAAGGAAATGAACCTATCACTCCAGGGCAGGCATCAGGGACCCTGGTATTGGGCCAAATGGTATAAAAGGCATCAAACATCTTTCCCTCCCTCTCTCGAGACCATGTGG
Source organism: Calyptomena viridis (assembly GCA_013390005.1). Taxonomy (NCBI): domain Eukaryota; kingdom Metazoa; phylum Chordata; class Aves; order Passeriformes; family Eurylaimidae; genus Calyptomena; species Calyptomena viridis. The sequence continues at coordinate 262,015 of WEIV01015738.1, forward strand.
AGTTGAGGCCAGGACCTTGTGCTGCTGTGCTCATCACCACCATCATCTTTTTTCTGCTGGGACCTCCAACAGGACCTTCAACATCTGTCTGCAGCCCCTGGCTGGTTCCAGGAGCTGCTGGGGCCACTCCCAGTGGCAGGCATTGCTGCCATGGCAACGACCTGATCACTCCTCCTTGATTTTCCTGGTTCGCCATATCCTCACTCCCTTATCTCTCTGTTCCATGCCCAGGGTTCCTGTCCATACCTGGGGCATCCCCTGTAGCTGGTAACCTTCCTCAGGACCATCCATCACTCCCCGGGAGACCCAGTATCCACCCCTTGGGACCCCCAAGCCCTGGGACCCCTCAACAACCCTTCTGCTCACCCCGGGAATCCCTCAAGCCTGGGACCCCCCTGCCTACTGTCAGGAATCCTCCCTGGGGATTCTACCACTCCTCAGGACCCCAGTATCCACCCCCAGGGGGCCAATCAATCCCTCAGGACGCCCTCACAAAACTCTTCCCTTTCCCCCTGGGGCCCTCTCCCCCCTCAGGATCTCCCAGGACCCCACTGCTGTGTGCAGCACCCCCTCTGGCTATCAGTGTGTCAGTGGTCTGCTGCTGCCTAGCCCCCCCTACTGGCGGCAGCTGCTGGTGCACAAAGAGCTGAAATCACTGATGAGAACTTACTGTTTTGTTGTTGTTGGCTGCTTGGTTGTTTCTTGTGTGCCGTTTGTCTAATTCATTTCTACTCATTCATAATTTATTGTTCATATAAGGATATAAGTTTTGAATTAATATCAATTTACAATAAAACTTTCTATCTCTATATTTAGTCTCATAGCCTCATATTAAACCATATCCTATCCCCTAAACAGAGACACCTAATTTTCTTGCACGAGTACTATGGGAGCACACTCTGGTTGCTGCTGTCCCATTTGCCTTGCTATCACCCTTGGCTCTTCATTCCCTTTCCTTTGCAGAGCTGTTGGTTCTTGCTGCTGCTTGACAATTGGTCCCAGAGTGCAGTCCCACAGGACCATATCTAGGAATTGCATTAGTGAGACCTAGTCAGAGCAATCCTAGACAGAAGCAGGAAACAAATCAAAACCAGAGCTGTGTGGGTAATCAATGCATGCATGCTCAAGCTTGTTCCCTGTTCCCCTTTCCTACAGCAAACCCACCTGGTCTGTGATTCTGCCTTACCATACAGTGCAGAGCACTTCAAATGCTGCACAGCTGGGAACCCCTGGCTGTGCTGGCTCCAACCTCTATTTCCATGTCATCAACAGATGGCATAGAAATGGCAAACCTATGCCTCTCCAAAGCATGCCTCCAGACCTCTAGAGCTGAAGAAATCAGATCACAGAAATTAAGGAGAATAAGTGTCCGAAAAAACCACCCTATCACTTCCCTCCTCAGCAGGACAGGGGAAAGAAAATACAACAAAAGACTCATGGGTAGGGAAAGATCACTCACCAGTTACCATCATGGGCAAAACAGACCCAACTTGGGTAAATTATATCAATCAAATCAGAATAAGGGAATCAGAAATAAAACCAAATCTTAAAACACCTTTCCCCTACTCCTCCCTTCTTCCTGAACTTGACTTCCAAATGCTCTAGCTCCTCCCATACAGTGGCACAGAGACTTGGGGAATGGGACCTATGGTCAGTGCAGGCCCCATTTCTGCCCTCTCTTTTCCTGCTTCACATGAGATGGTCCTCCATGGACTTTTCCAAAGTGAATCCTTTTCACTGGCTGCAGTTCCTCATGAACTGTTTCAGCATGAGTCCATTCCACAAGGTACAGTCCTTCAGGTACAGCCTGGGTCCCCCACAGGGTCACATGTCCTGCCAGCAAACCTGCTCCAGTGTGAGTCCCCAATAGGATCACAAGTCCTCCAGGAGCTTGCCCTAGCACAGGCTTCCTATGGAATCACAGCCACCTTTAGGCATCTGTATGCTCTGGCATGAGGTCCTTATGGACTGCAGGTGGATATCCGCTCCATCAAAGGTCTCCATGGGTTGCAGGGGCACAGCTGCCTCACCACAGTTTGCACCATGGGCTGCAGAGGAATCTCAGCTGTGGCACCTGGAGCATCTCTTCCCCCTCCTTCTTCACTGACCTTGGTGTCCTGCAGAGCTGTTTCTCATAGTCTCACTCTGCTCTCTGATTGTGTTTGTCTTACCATAATTCTTCCCCCCCACTCCTTTCTTAAATCTGTTATCCCAGTGGTGCTATCACTGTTGCTGTTGGGCTTGGCCAACAGTGAGTCTGTCTTGGAACAGTCTGTCATTGGCTCTGTTGGGCATGGGAGGAAGCTTCTGTCAGCTTCTAACGGAAGCTCTGCACCCCTCCGCTACCAAAACCTGGTCATGCAAAGGTAATATTTGCATCTTAATACAAGGTTTAGACCGAAGCCAGTCCTGGCTATTTCTGACATTTTCAAGGTGTCAGTTCCTGGATATATAGCAAGAAATGTAGAAGCTGTGAGAGCATAAATCTGAACTCTGAATATACAGACTTCTCATTTCTGTCACTAAGGTGATATCCTAAGGTGATAATTTACCAAGGTAAATCCTGTAGGCCTCAATTCAAAGGATTTGGGGCTTTCTGAGTGATCTGTGGCTCCAGAAGTGTTCATTTCCCAGTGCTCCTTTGCTTTGCTGGTGCCAACATTGAGCTAGGAGTCTGGAGGGCCTTGAATGGACTGAAAGCACTTCAAGATCATCTCACTGAGTCAGTGGCTCCTTATACAGAAGAATGCTTATATAGGGCAAAATGCTAAATGTTACTGATCAGTAAACCCTATCATCATATCTCATTGCTAGATAGGTAAAATTGGGTTTGATTCTACATTGCTGTAGATGAACTGATACATAATACAGAAAATAGCATGATAATTTTTTCTTAAATAAAAATTAATCAACTATTTAAACAAATTATTTGGAAAACACCATAAGCACATTTCTAGCTAAGTTTATAGGGATTTTTCAGCAAAATAATTCTTTATTTTTGCCTAATAGGCACTTTTTAATCAGCAGAATAATTTTCATTTATATATATTAATACATATTATATATATATACACACGTATATAATTTTTCTTTTATATGTATACTAAAAAGAAAAGATGAAGTGAGAAACAAAGAGTTTAGCAGCTATTGGATTTCAAATCAAAATACAAATTAAAGCTGAAACACAAAATCTGGTTTTGTTTCATAAAGAACATGGCAAAGAGAAAACATTGAAAATTGGACTCGATGACCCTTATGGGTCTCTTCCAATTCAAGATATTCTATGATTCCATGATTTCATAACACACCTTTGAGAACATTTGCATTATATAGGAATTAGTTTAAAGAATTTATAGAAACAACAATTTGCTGTTGTATTTCAATGTGGTTGAATTTGCAGTCCGAAAATTACTAGCTGTCTTAGCTATAACTTTTCTTAATTAGCCTGTAAATAACACTTCAATAACAGTAATCTGATGTAAAATTACATTTTAAATAGTTGACAAAATACACACCATTATTCAAAGTAACAATACAAAAGCCACAGTTACCTAATTCCAGTTACATAAAGAAGGAAATATCTAAAGTCTAATAATATCTAAAGTAAAAAGCTACCATGGACATTACCTGAAGAGTACTGGACTACTCCTTTAACACCTAACTAAACTAAAGATTCACTAATATAATGAGTCATAATATACTAAGCAAAATATATGAAATTAAGATGTTTAGCACAGCAGCCAATGCACAATTTTAACAAAACCATGTGATGAGGATAATGTGGGGATTTTAAGCAGATCAAAGAATATTATAAATTATCTATTTTAATAAGGTCAAAGAAATAGATAATTTTGACTCTATGTTAATATAATGCAATAATTTTTTCAATAAAATCAGAACAAAACATTTCAGCCTTGACACAATGAATCTATTTAAAATATACCTAAACAGAAGCTTTTTCTAAAGAGAAATGAATTTTTTTCAGTTTTCCAGAATTACTTTTGAATTCCTTTTTTTAATTTCTGCTGGTTCAGAAAATGCAACTGTCAGATATTGGAAGTGTTATACTGTAGAAAACTATCGCTTTGAAGAACTATGCCTAGTAGACAAAAAAATTAAGACTTCAAGAAAGCAGTACCACAACTGTTTATAATGACTAATGGTTCCGACTGTTTGATTTGTCTTTGAAAGTGACAGTTTCTTAGAAAGCAATAGGCCATATACACCAGGATTTCTCTTTAAAATGTGGCCTGTAAACTCCTCCAGGCCCTCCACAACTGACACAACCAAAATATTTTGTCTCTTAGTTAAGAGATAAAGTTAAAGAAAGAGGTAAAGTTCCGATCTTAGTTAAGAAGTAAAATCCTTTACCTCTTAGACTTCAAATAAGAAGCATATGAAAATGTAGTACAGGGAATTTCAGTATTGCTGATCCTTCTGGTAAATAAACACAATTTTAAGACCCATTAATTGTTTTTCAGACCTACTGACTTCTGGCTCATCCTCCTTTTTTTTTTCCCTCCTCAGTGGATTTGGAGTCAATTGCAGAAGTTCTGTCCATAAGTTGCATCACATTTATAAATTTAGTTTCCTCAGTCATCATTCAGAGAAACCTTCGAATCAGCCTATAAACCCCCTATATTTTAAAGTGCTGAATAACCAAGTCAATATTCACTGAAGGCAACAGTGATGTAGTCCATAAATTTTTTCTTTAGAGATTTTGCTGTTTTCCTCAGAATGTGAACTTTCATGTAAAATAAATTCTCATGTCCTTTGGCTGTGGAAATAGACTTCATTCTCTAAATCAATAGATTTCTGTCTTGTTCACTCTGCAGTCAAGACAGACTAAACAATATAACACCTGCAGAGGTATGGATGTCTTTCATCTGAATAGGATTTAAACTTCAAAGCCAGTATTTGACTCTTTAAATGCTTAGGGCTCAATTTTCAGTTTGTCACAAAGTGCAAAGATTTTGCGACTAAAATCATAGTTTAGTTTCCAGTTATTCCTACTTCAGCAGAGGTAAATCTGATATTTTCTACCTCCCAATGCACCTGCAGGGAAGTACAGTCTCACCACCTCGAGAAGCACCCCAGGAAGTGGATTTCTGCACAGCCTGTGCTGTACCTGCAATAGGGTCACTCTGGCAGGGAGAGACCAAGTTCCTTCAGCCTCTTTGCTGCACAGGTCTGATGAGGGAATTACAGTCTTGTCCCGGGGTTCACAAGGCAATTTAACAAATAGATTCCAAGTGGCCAAACCTGTATTTTTACACACAGCATCTGACACCTACATGGGATGTTATGCAACCTCACTTTGATCAGATAATAAAATGTCCTTTTTTTTTATATTTTACACAGGTGAGTGAAAACCAAATCAAACTGAACTGTATGCAAATAAATTTTGTCCTTCATTCTATGCAGTTCTTAAGTCCCAGCCACAATTATAACTGTTTTTACAGTGTTAAAAGCTCTCTGACTTCTCGTGGAAAACATTGACAGACATTCAATAGTGGGAAACAATCTGCCCCTTCATGAATTATAATGACAAACAACCTCCACTCTAACCTGGTGGAAAGATTGATTAATACAATTTTGCTTATATTTCATACTTGGGATAAAAATCTTTTGTATAGATTTTCTTGTAAAAGAAGAGAGGTTATATTTACAAACCTGTATCTAATATTATAGGAAGATATCTCTGAAAAAACATAAAGTAGAAAGCATGTGAGACAAAATTAAATGCAGCATTAAAATTGCAAGGGAACTTTCTGAGAACTCTGTAAAATAAGATAAGGCTGAGATTGCCTCTTGAATTCCAAATAATTCAGGTAAGTATCTGAAGTGTGATGCAAGACTTCCAAAATTAGTGCATGCTTATGCTGTATGACTGCTTGGGCCTTCTTTACTCCCATTTTCCAGGACCGTTTACACCTTGTGCATTTTAATTTCTTTAGACATTTCTTAATTTCTTTAGACATTTCTTAATTTCTTTAGACAAATTAACCTAAATTTCTCTAGACCAGTGACCCAGTTAGACTTAGGCGAGTGACCCTGCCTGTAAAGCATTTACCTCCATATTGCTCTGCACAGATAAGTCAGTCTTGCTGAAAACTGTGAGAGATGCTGGAGAGATCACTGTGGTAGAAACAGCACTTGTGAAATTAGAAATATTAACAGGTTGAGATTTTAGCTACAAAAATTCATATAAAACATTGTGTCACACAATAATAATAGAAGTTGTCTTCACAGGGAGTTATGCTTCCAAGTAAAAGAAGGTATTTTGTTTCAAGAATTTCATAGCATAGTTTTGAAAAACTGAGTTTGGTTACTCTGGTGGCTTGACCTTGGACAATGGCCAGACACCCACCCAGTCACTCTTTCATTCTCCCTCTTCAACAGGGCAGGGGGAGAAAGAATATGAAAAAGCTTGTGGGCTGAGGCAAAGACAAGCGAGACCCTGTATCGATTACTGTCACAGATAACACAGACTTGACTTGAGAAAAGTAATTTAATTTCTTTAAAAATAAGTATGGGTAGTGAGATACAAACAGAAATTCCCTCCACCCCTTTTTTCCAGGCTTGACTTCATTCCTTCATTCTTAACTCCTGAGCAGTGCAATGGGGAAGGGGAATGGGAGTTACAGTCAGTTTATAATAGTTCCTCTCTGCTACTTCTTCCTCACATTCCCTGCTCCTGTGTGAGCTCCTCTCCATGGGCTGTAACTCCTGTCAGGAGCCTGCTCCATCATGGTCTCTCCACTCCCAACAGCTTCCTTCATGGAATATGCATCTGCCACAGCATGGGGCTTCCATGGGCTGCAGTGGAGATATCCGTTTCACCATCATCCTCCATGGGCTGCAGGGGGACAGCCTGCTTCACTGCAGCCACTCCATGGACTGCAGGAGTATCTCGACTCTAGCATCTGAACCACTTTCCTCCCTGTACCTCTTCACTGACTTTGGGGTCTGTAGGATGGTTTCTCACCCTTTCCTTTTTTTTCTCCTTGCTCCTTTCTCTCACAGATTGCCATGTAGCATTTTGCCCTTTCCTAAATGTGTTTTCCTGGAGGCACCATAAACGTCATCTATGGAACTGTCTGAAATGTCTTGCACAGGGAAGCCCCTGTCCTTTCCTCACAGAGACCAGCACCACAGTTCCTTCCTCTACTACCACCACCCGGATACCCACACCCAGTACAGACACAAAAAAATCTGACATCTTTCTGAAAAACAGAAAATAGTTTTCAATTAGTGTTTTCAATTAGCATTTTCACTTTTCCAATAAAAACTTCCCAGAAAGGAGTGAACTGTTTTTATATTACACTATAAATTTCTTCCTTCCTTGGATTTTAATGCTTACAAGATTGCTTTTTTCTTTTTCCATTTTCCAAAAGAAAAAGCAGATTTTTCATGTCTGTGATTAAAAGAATCGTAAAATTCTGGCTTGAAACCCCCTGTGCATTCTATTAGGTATTCTGCAAATGTTTCTAATTAGCTCACAGGCTAAAGTGGCAGAATTCATTAAAAGACGGGGTTTTTTGGTGTTTTGTTTTCTTAATTAGAGGTCAAATATTTTGGAACTGTAACAAACAGAAATAGATATAGAGCATACCTATAAGAAACAAAAAGCATACACCTCATAACCATTGGAATATGGGGATGCAAAAAGATTTTTAAAATGCATTTTTAGAAGAAAGAAACATTAGAGGCTGTTAGAAACTGATTTTACTTTGGCTTGATCAGCATATAACATAATTCTAATAGCACATACCTGCTTTTTTCTAAGTACAGGAATAATTAATAGGTTAGGACTGAACATACCTGCTGTTCTGTTTATTATTGAGACACTAATAACTCTAAAACTGCCCAGTTTTGTAGAACTTAACTCCTGTACACACTGCTTTGCCATTTATGTAATTAATAAAATTAATTTCAATAGAGAACGACCCACAAAATAACTCCGTTCTCAGGAATAGGAAGGAGGGAAAAGCTATATATAAGGAACAGAAAAACGGAGACTAAAGGAGGAAGTTTAAAAAATAAAAATAGAAAAGAATTCACCTTTCTGACTCCTTCTGTGCCTGATGGTGTATTTCAGACTGATTTTAGGGGTTAAGAGCTGCAGTAATTGACCTTGAAAACCTAAAGGAAAGTCATATCAGTTCTCCTTTTAACCACATATCAAACAGAATCAGTTCCTAATTCCAGAAAAAGTAAGGAAATTTTGCTATGGTATATGTAGAATCATTAATTTGGGAGGAGATGGTAGCATTTTTTCTGTATTTTTAGCATGTCTGGAAGAGTGCACAGAGGAACTGTATTCTGTAAATGCAGCCTCATCTGTAATAATGCACCTAATTAATAGCAATCCATTATGTCATTTATGCTATATAAAACTTAACTTTTCTTTCAGGAGCCAGATGCATTGTTCAATAATCACTCAGAGCAAAAGAATTTTACACTTTTAAACCTCAGTGCCTGAGTTCTAGCTGATCAGCATTGTATGACTTCAACATCTGTGCACTCCAAATGCCTTTTTTAAAAAGCCGGGGTTTTCTAAACTACGTTTATTTTATTAGAGTTGTAGAGGCAATTTAGCAGCAACCTTATGCTACTGTTTTTAGTCTCAATTTAGATTAAAACTAAATTATTATCTTATTCATTCAAGCAAGTCTACACTGCTGGATTGATTATAAATTGGATTGATGGCAGTAGCTAGTTTCACTGGCAATGCTGAAGAACAGGAAAGGCACAAAGAGCAAAATTTGCAAAGCAGACTTAGATGTGTACTTGTCTTGTTAGCTGCCACTAGCAGTTAAAAAATCCCACTTATTTGCCATCCACAATCCAAAATTTCTCTTTGTGCAGAGAAAATCGAACAGATTATATGGTTAGTTTACAACTAAGTTTGAAACTTACTTGCAAAATTATTTTACTTACCTGCATGCTCTGATTCAGTAGGCATGTTCAGAGCTTCTGATTCCATACAGTTAATAAGTTAATAAACTACTTCTTTTGTATAAGAGTTTTTGTAAGAGTTTGTATAAGAAATACGGAAGATCAGATGAAATTCCTTTCTTTGAACTGGAGTATGAATTTGTACTTTAGTTTCTCACATTCTCCTTCCTTGTATGCAGCACAGGCAGCAACTTATTTATTCTTATTCTGATCTGCTTTATGCATGCTAAAACAATTGGTTTGCCAGAAAATAACAATGACTCTGTGGACAGATGATTAGCACAATTGCCAGGGCTTCAGATCCTCATTAGCATCCTTCTTGTTGCAGAGAAGTTTAACAAGAGAGAGTTTGCCATACCATTATACACCTCAAAGAGACATACAGAGTCAACTCATGCATAAAAGCATGTTTCATACAGTTAAAATGAAGAGTAAAATTAACAGAATCTGGAAAACAAAATTTTTAATTAGGAAAAATGTCTGTCAAGACTATTCAGTGTCCAAAGTGGGAATACTGCTGTGCAGCCAGAAAGACCTCTCTCTAAAAGTTAGATGTCAAGTTATTGGATTAATCAGTTCAACTCTGGTTGAACCAGTCCATGATATTTCTTAGTAGCTGGCCTCACACAGAGAACTCCCTAGTGAGTATATGGATTTATCTGAGCCTTACATCTAAGTGTCTGCCTCCATCTGTGATCATACATTATGGACTTTGTACATATATCCTTGTAGATGTATCACCAGGTTCGTAAGGGACCAGGCCTTCTTGTCCCTGTCCAGCCCCACTTCCTCCCCATCCCACCACCCATTGCCTAAGGAGCCCCATTTCAGCTCACATGGGGGTCATCAGTCCCTGTCCCAGCCATGTAGCTGGAATGCTGTTCTCCAGTCTTCTCTCTTGATTTGCCTCACGGAAGGTCCTTGACTCTTCCCTACAGATAGTTTGTCTTCTGGGTGGACCTTCAGGCACCCATCTTCTTTTGCGCCCTGCTGGTGCCCCAGGCTGGCCTCCTGCTCTGGCTCATCACTTGCCATGCCTAGGGTTGCTAATGATCCTCTTACCAGTATCTGGTGGTGCCCACCCTATGGGTCTGCCCCCCTTGAAGAGGGTACAGACTGTCATGTGGTCATCCTTGGCCTCCAGCTCCCTTTCCCTTTCAGTGCTGCACACTTATCTGTATGAGCTAAATTGACAGTTATGTATTTCACTAGGTACATTAACATGATATTGTGACGCTTATTAATCTTAGACTAAATTCCTGTGTGAATTATAGATTCAGCTGCTTGCTAAACAATAATTCCATCAAAGTTCCTCAGGGAGAGCAAAAGAAACTCAAATGAACCTAAGTCTAGTCAAAGACAATAGCTGGAAGGAGATTGGAATAAGAATCTTGATTAGGGAAACAAGTCACCTGTATGTTAGCAAAGCCTTGCTTGGATAAAAATGGGACAGAAAATTCCTCACTCTTGAACTGACAGAGAAAATCTTGGTATACAATGGGAATTGTTTGCATATTTAGAACACATTTCTAAAAGACAGAAAGTTACAGGCTTCTTTCCAGACTATATAGAAATGTCTGTTATATTCCTTCATTTCTGAAGTACCTGAGTGTGGAACTAGGTGTTTCAAAGATATACTGACAACCCCCAATTTCCCCTCCCCTCCTCGCCTCTCCTCCCCTCCCTGCCTCGCCTTGCCTCTCCTCTCCTCGTATGGCACTAGAAGAATTTTTTTGGCATGCTAAATTTGTTTGACCATTTTGGTCTGTTAAGTATATATTTCACAAAAGGTGCATGCTTTACAATAAAGATAGAGAACTGACAATTAAACAGCCAATTGCTCTAGAAAATATTTGCTTGCCCTCTGATTAAATTAATTAAATTAACATATTCATTAAATAAGGCAACAATTTCACAAACTCTGCAGTAACCTCACTCAGGTCACTAGTAGTGTCAGAAAGCATCAATTAGAAAAAAAATACTCCCTGTGGGGAAATCTCAGACATACTCAGGGATATGCCTACCTAAAGATCAAGTTTTTACTACAATTTCTATAATCAGTACCACCTATTTCTGCTTAAGGTCACGTTTCTGCTGCCAGATATATGCAAAGCCAGTGCTGTCTTAAGTCAGTAAGGTGCTCAGAGTTCAGCTCAACCTGAAGCTTACACAGTCCTACAAATCACTCTTACCAGCAGCCTGAATCAATAGCAGGTATTGAATACACAAAAAGACAAAATCTTCCCAAAGCACTGGCAGACATCTGATTGTGTTACCCAAGAAAAGTTATATGTCTAAAATATAAAAATTTTCCACTGTGATTGTGAAAGCAAGGGAGGATTCCTGCCCAACTAAAGCTAGACAAATGATAGAACTGGTCTTTCCCTTCAGTTCAACACCGGCTTGCCTACGGCAGTTGCCTTCTGAAAAATCTTGGCTAAAGTGTGTACCTTGTGGTAACAAGGCATCTAGGAATTGGTCATTGTGAAGCCAAAATGCCTTCAAAGACCTGAACCTATAATACTATTTCCCCTAGGCTATTTTTTTTTCTTCACTGGATTTCAGAGCTTCACTTGGGAGCATGGGAAATTACCATGTCCATTGTTGTTTCTGACATTTGAGACCTTTGTTACAATATGCTGTAAAATGTGGTTCAGAAACATGCTCTGTGACTTCCATTGATCATGAATTGCATTCCACCTGACAACTGGAATAGCAACTGTTAGGGTTTAACCCCACTCAGCCACTCCTTGAATAGCAGGATGGGGGACAATATCAGAAGAGTAAAAGTGAGAAAACTCAGGGGTTGAGATAAAGACAATTTAAGAGGTCAAGCAAAAGCCACACATGCCAGCAAAGCCAAACAGGGAATTTGTTCACCACTTCCCATGGGCAGACAAATGTTCAGCTACTTCAAGGAAGATTAGACTCTCACATGTAATGGTGAATTGAGAAGACAAATGTTACCACTCCGAGCATGTTCCCCTTACTTCTTTGTTCTTCACCCAGCTCTATATGTTGAACATGAAGCCATATGGTGTGGGATATCCCATAGGTCAGTTGGGATCAGCTGTGCCCCCTCTCAATTTCTTGTGCTCCCTCACTGGTGGGGTCAGAGGTAGAAAGGGCCTTGACACTGTGTAAGTGCTGCTCAGCAATAATAAAAACATCCCTGTATTATCAACACTGTTTCCATCACAAATCAGAGCACAACCTCATACTAGCTATTATGAATAAAATTAACTCTATTCCAGCCAAAGTCAGCACAGCTCCTTATGTTAAATGTTTTAAAAGTCTCTATCATTCTACTTGTTTTTTCAGTTGAGATAGGTCGGCAGATCTTTTGATTCTCCTCTACTCAAGTATGAAACATTCTAATGCTAAAAACATACTACAGGCTGTTGTTGCACACTAGTTAGGTGAAGAGAACACAGTGGCCCTTAATCTCAGTTATTGCTGCTGTTTTGAAACTCTCCTGGCATCTAACAGGCAATAGAGAAAGCAATGAACCTTATTTTCTGACAGATCCGCAGTTTTAGGGGCTTTGTTTGTTTAAAAAATGTCCGTTCTTTGTAAAAGAAATTATAATCATACATCTTTTCTACTCTTCTCTGACTATTAGTTCCAACAAACACAATGAAGAATTCCGATATGACAATAACTTGCAAGTTACAAATATTTTTCTTTTTGTTTAAACCTTGCATTTTTATATATCATTCCTTGATGAAACTCAGGAACTGCTGGTTAATCAACAGATACATCATATCAAGCAGGAAACATTTTAGGAAATGATATATGCTAATAAGGTTGTATAAGTTTCCAGAAGATATTTGGATCAGAAGAAAATGCTGTTTTTCAAGTAAGTCTCAAAATAGCCTTAACTTACCAGATGTCCTCCATGAATCACAGATATTTAAAACTCCTTTAGAAATCTAGGTTGGGGTTTTTTTCATCTGGGAACTGGTTAAATTGCAGAGTAGAATGCTCTCAATTTACTAAATATCTGATAATTGTATCTCATTGTTTCATAGGTTTGTATCCCATTTTCTATGTATAATATGAATTCCTCTTTTAAAATTATTTGATACATTGGTAAAAAGATGAAAAACCTGTTTTTTCAAAACTGGATGAAAATATATAGGTTTAAAGAGAGATAACATCAGAAAAGAGAGTAGAAGAATGACAAAATTGACCAAGCACAGTTTGGTTGTTGATGCTGTTTTTAATAGCATCCTCAGATATTAAATTCTGGCCACCAAAGTTTCTGCTTGTAAGTCAATTCTGGTCTTTAACATGAACACATATAAACAGGACAAAGCCGAAGTTCAAAAGTGGATCAGTACTATTTACCTGAAGCTGGCAGAAAATAGCATCATGAATCTTATACTTCAGTTGACTTAGCCTGATGCCTTTCTTTATGCTGAAATGTTATGAGCTTTGTGAGTGACTTGGATTTCAAGGTATTTGCACATAAGCTTTGTTTCCCTGGTTTTGTTTTTCCTTAAAGAAAGTTTTATTGTGTGTATGAGTGTCTCCATACGAACTAAGTCAAGCAGAAAGTACAAATCAATGACTTTGAAACAGCAGCAGTCTCTCCTGAAAACGACAGGACCTGGGGACATATGAGTCTCTAAAGACAGCAAGTCATCTTCAAGCACTGCACAAAATTCTTTAATGATTTTTCACTGCAGCTATACACTTGATATGATGACTCAAAAGAATGATTTCGTGAATGGAAGAGTAGACTCACTAAATAGAGGGTAATGTTAGAAAATTGAAAGTTTTTAGGCAGTACATCTAGAATTGACTTGAAAGTTATTGGGCATGCTTCCTAGTACCACAGATTCCTGTAGCATATTAAAGAAATTAAAACATATTCATAGAATAGATTGCAAATTTTAAAAAATAAACCCATGGAATATTAAATCAATGTAAACTATACCAACACAAAAACTCTCCCAAACCCTTCAAACTCAAGGATGTGTTGTGGGTATTCCCAGAGCATCCGGTGAGATTTTACTTCCTCAAAAAATTAGAACACTATTAAAGCTGCATGAATTATCTGTATGCTTTCCATTGCATAGTAAGAGATTATATTCCTTAAAGTAAACCAGCAAAAAGGACATTTTGCTGTGTCAGGATAATAAAGTCTTCATTACATTCTAGTCCAATTTTTTTTTCTTTTTTTTTTTTAATGGGAGAAACACTAGCAATTTTTACTAATGTTAATAGACAGTGGAGAGACTTAAAATAAGCATGTACCCTATGGACACGCATTAAAGAACAAGCTCATGCATTTTTTTACCCTGGAGGTAGTGTTAGGTTTGTGGGTCACTGATTCAGCAAGACTGAGATAGAAACCTGAACATCAAGTCTTTCAACATGTAGAGAGAGGTTAAAGGTGAGGTGCTTAACCTTTACAACACTAACCCCAATATACAAATTGTTTTAGAAAAACTGCATCCTGAAGCTCATGGCAATCAATGCTTTTGCCATACCAGGGCCTTCTCCTTCCCTAAAAGGCTATAATTCTGGTCTCTAGCAATGGACCAGACTTTTTTGTTTTGTTTTCTTTTCTGTCCAAAGGCTGGTTTAAAAGGCTAACAAGAGGGAACAACTGCCATATTGCTGCCAAGAATATTAATTGACTATTTATGTTTGAAGTGAGCACTGGGGCCTTCATATCCCAGGCATGCTTCCCACAGCTCTCTTCTGTTTCTGGGAGCAAGAACAGGGTTTTATTCATAAGTGTCTTCAAGACTTCCACAGACTCCAGTGAGGATAAAGTTAAAAGCCTTTCTTTTTACCATCTTTGAAGTTAATCTTGCTTTCCACTTGGGAAACTGGAATTTCTTCCCTTGTCAGGTTTCCTTAAATTCCTTAAATTCCTCAGGTTTCTAAAAAGCTGATGGTGAAAATATGACCACAAGCTCTCCTCTGTTCCCTTATGGCCTCATGTGATATGTGAGAAAGTATGTGAATGGTCCTGTGAGATATTCCTTCCTTAATAACTCTGCTTTGGGACCAGACAGGCAATAAATAAATTTCAAATCTACCAATAGCTTTTTTTGATTTCTGGAGCCTCTAGGTCAAGATACCTAGCCACATGGACAATGCTTTTTAAGTAAAATTGACTATTTATTCATTATGATCTTCATTTTTTCAGAGAAGAAAGATGCCTGGAAAATGAGGGAAGCAAAACCACAGAATCATAGAACCACAGAATATTCTACATGGAAGGGACTCAGAATCATCCAAGTCCAATCCCTGGCCCTGCACAGGACAGCCCCAAGAGTAACACCATGTGCCCAATAGTGTTGTCCAAATGCTTTTTGAACTCTGTCAGGCTTGGTGCTGTGATCACTTGTCTGGGGAGCCTGTTCCAGTGCACAGCCACCCTCTGGGGGAAGAACCTTTTTCCTAATAGCCAAGCTAAATCTCCCCTGACACAACTTCATACCATTCCCTCAGACTTGTCACTGGTCACCAGAGAGAAGAGATCAGTACCTGTCCCTCGTCTCCACCTCACAAAGAAATTTTAACTGCAATAAAGTCTCCCCTCAGTCTCCTTCAGGCTGAACAGACCAAGTGATCTCAGCTGCTCCTTGTACAGCTTCCCCTCAAGGCCCTTCACCATCTTCATTGCCCTCCTTTGGACACTCTCTAATAGCTTAATGTCTTTCTTATATTGTAGTGCTCAAAACTACCACAACATTCAAGGGGAGACCACACCAGGGCAGAGCAGAGCAGGACAATCTACTCCTTTGACCGGCTGGCGATGCTGTGCCTGATGTCTCCTGGCTGCCAGGACACTGCTGACTCATATTCAGCATTGCCATCGACCAGGACCCCCAGGTCCCTTTTCACAGTGTTGCTCTCCATCATATCATTCCCCAGTCTGTATGTACATCCAGAGTTGCCCCATCCCAGTGCAGATTCCAGCATTTCACCTTGTTGAACTTCATTGGACAGGTGCACCCTGCACTGGGTTAAGAAGTGGTTGGACGGCAGGACCCAGAGAGTGGTGGTGAATGGTGCCACACCCAGTTGGCAGCCAGTCACTCATGGTGTCCCCCAGGGATCAGTGTTGGGCCTAGTTCTGTTTAATATCTTTACTGATGATCTGGATGAGGGGATTGAGTCCACAGTTAGCAAGTTTGCAGATAACACCAAATTGGGAGTAAATGTCAATCTGTTAGAGGGTAGGAGGGCTCCACAGAGGGACCCAGAGAGGCTGGATAGACGGACTGAATCCAACAATATGAGATTTAACATGACCAAGTGTAGGGTCCTACAGTTTGGCCGCAAAAACCCCATGCTGAGCTACAGGCTGAGGACAGATTGGCTGCAGAGCAGCCAGGCAGAGAGGGACCTGGGAGTGCTGGTCAATAGCTGGCTGAACATGAGCCAGCAGTGTGCCCAGGTGGCCAAGAAGGCCCATGGCATCCTGGCCTGTATCAGGAATAGTGTGGCCAGCAGGACCAGGGAAGTCATTCTTCTCCTGTACTCAGTACTGGTTAGGCCACACCTTGAGTCCTATGTCCAGTTCTGGGCCCCTCAATTTAGGAAAGATGTTGAGATGCTCAAATGTGTTAGGTCATAAGTTGGACTTGATGATTTCAAAGGTTTTTTTCCAACCTAGTTAATTCTATGATTCTGTGATTGCCCAGTTTTCTAATTTGTCGAGGTCTCCATGCCTTCAAAGGAGTCAATTGGTCCTCCCAGTTTACTGTCATCAACAAACTTACTTACTATCCCTTCAAGTCCTGCATCCAAATCTTTTATGAATCTTGCTGTCTTTTTCTGTGGGATCTCAATATCATCATACTAGGGGTGCTAACTTACCTCTTCCACAGTAGAAAACAGTGGTTTGCATAACATTTTGGAAGTCCTCACCTCAGAAATATTTAAGATCTTTCTGAAGAACCACTAGAACTGAGACTGTGAAGCCTCTTGAGTATATTCATTACCAAATTAATTGTTGACAGAGGTTATACTGGAACACCGATTAGAAAAAACCAAGCCAAACCAAACCAAAGCACAACATTCTGCTGATTATGAAGAATTCAAGCAATAGTTTTGGATTATTAAAAGATTAAAGGGTAAAAAATGAAATATTGAAATAGTTTGTTCTTGTAGTTGCAAAACATGGTTTTTCATTCATGTGGAAGTGGAATTACTTTGATGAAAAGAAATATCCCTAGGAAACCTAATTAAGCAATCTAGTCTCATCTTCTCCACTTACCTAATTCAAAATAGGTCCTTTCATCAATTTTTCTCACTGTTTGAATAATTTCTTTTAGCATTAGTCTATAAATAATTTTATAAGAAGTAAATCAATTTCAACATGTTATGCAAACAACTCAGTATCTCTTACAGCTCAGTTGGTAGCTGCTATAAGGAAGAAAAAGGCTTCAGAGATGAGACTGAAAGGTAAGCTTGATACTGGGTCTCCAGTATCCCATTCTAGTAGGATAAAACCTAAATTGGAAGTGGGAGTTGAGCTCCATGTTTCTGATATGGCATAGAGTCTATAACATTAGAACTTAGCCATATAGAGCTAAAGTTTTGCTTCTGCTAGAAATGCCAGGAGAGAAAAAAAAATTAAAGAAGTGTCATAAACCATTAGCTGTTAAATGAGTTAAAGGAGCAAAGCTTGGAATGAACCTGAACTGGCCTTTTTTCCTCATTAATTCATTTTAGGTCTTTCTGAAAATTTTTTAAACAAATCTAGCTTGTATTGCCAGTAGTCACCATTCTCCTTTCCAGAGGGGGAAAAAAATCCATTATTTTCCTGTATTACATTAACATGGATAAAATTGGGTATTTTTAGGTCAATTTTACTTAAATATTTACATATCTTCAACTTGTTTTATCATTGGAAACCTTGAAGTACTGGCTCTTGCATTTGGAACAGAAAGTGGTGAATATTTTGGTCTTTCTCTGTTTCTCCAAGCAGTATATTTCATTAATTTATTCTAATCTCAAAAAAACTGATGACTTACCTCCTTTCTCACAAAGTTAGATAGTTAAATTCTGAAGGTCAGAATAACTCTGGCCCTGCGCAATCAATGACTGGAAAACACTAGATGAAACATTAAATGTGACTCAGTGTTCTTTCTATAAGGAGCAATTGCCAAGAGCAGAACCGTGGGTGTAGGTACTTATTGTGTTCAGGCTTCAGTAAGTTTCATCATGATAATTAATTCATGAGATAAGGAAGGTATACATGATTAAGGTCATTTTATTACCAAACAAGAAGTGAGAAGTCATCTCTTAGTCCCGATGTTCATGTATAGGTTGCTATTTTTAAGTCCAAGTTCACAGGGGAGTCTAGAAACCGAAGGCTGTTTTGATGATTTGTGCGACATGTCTTCAAATGAAGAAGAAAATATGATGGAAAGATCCCTAGGGGGTTTCTTCTGCCTGCAGGCATAACCTCTTTCTTCCTTGGATTTAGTTTCAATTAACTCCTCGTCGGCTCTGTGCTGAGCTCAGCAAAGCACCAGACCAGTCAGCAGTCTTCATAAATTGTGACAAATAAACATATTTGAATATAATCTGAATAATGTACCAGAGCCCATCATATCCTAGTCTTTCTTCCATGTTGGGTTGCTAACCATGGGTATGATGATTCAGTACTACTCTGCATTTTTACATGTTTTTTTTATGCTCCCACACAATGCCTGCAAAAAGATACCTTCTCTAATCTGATCATATTTTGAATCCCTTTTTTCAGTGGCAGTGAATGGATCTCTAGATACTTGATTTGTATGTTTTTATGGTCTATATTATTTTACTTTCTACCTGTCTTAATGTTTTGTAAGTAACATCTAAATCAGTGTATCCCTAAGACTTGTAAGTCACTTATTATCAGTAGAGTCAGCAACTATATCTACATTTATTCTTGTAAAAGAGTTTGACCCAGGTGACTAATTTAAATGTAGTCATAAAAAAAGTTTATCCTGAACAAGGTACATCTTAGAATACATTTGAAAGCTGTCTGGATCTGACTGACAAAAGGGACGCCTTTAAATGTTACCTCTAGCCATGATCTGATATTAAAACATATTTTATGTACTATCACTTGAAAGCCAGCGTCTGTTCTGCTTTCATAAGGTCCATTGGTATGTCAGAAAATGTGATAAAAGACACTGCCTACAGTGTCTTTGAAGCTTTCTACAAAAAAAAATCAGCATCCAAGAAATGATGATGAGACAAACCTTTTAAAAACAAGCCAAAAACTAATCAGAAGGATGGCTTAGGGTACCTAGGTGTTCTGAACTTATTTTAGCTGCTTAATGCAATTGGAACCTGGACAAGTATTCATAGTATAGGAAAGATAACTACCTCAAAAATTACTTCAGAAGTACTTTTATGAATTTACCATGCTCTTACAGGCAATGCCCACTCATAAATTTTGCATGAATCTGGCAGAAAGCTGGAAGAAATCATTATGGAATTTCTCACTATATGTAGGTTTGTTTTTCTTTCACTGGTTAACACCTGGGAAGGTTCTAAGGAACCTAAGTGACACCCAGTTTCTGCTTACATATCAGGCAAGATGCAGGGAAGTTATTGAGCTGCTTGCAGAGGCATATCATATAGAAGATAGCTCTTCTTAGGAAAATCAGAATGGAAGATGGGAATGACATCTCTCTATCCCACAACATATCATTTTAGTAAGTAGTCTAAGATATTACTTCCTTCCAAACAATAAGTTCTTTTCACTATACTCACTATACAAGTTAATATCAATCTGGTATTGTAATAATGTTAACAATTTCCGAGTGTGTTTGTTACTATTGGAAAGGTTGAGGTTTTTCCTCCCTCTTAGGTATTACAGAAAGAATACAGACTGAATTTTTTACTGGTGGTGTGGTTTAAGCCCAGCTGGAAATTAAGCACCATGCAGCCACTCACTCAACCTCCCCCTCTTCCCCCTTGCACTGGTGGAATGGGGAGGAGAATCAAAAGTAAAACTTGTAGGTTGAGATAAGAGCAGTTTAATGATTGAAAACAAAATAAAATACAATAATAACGGTAAATCATAATAATAATTATCATAAAAAGAGAAAGCGAAAAATCCAAAGAAGTGATGTACAATACAATTGCTCACCATTCGCTGACTGATGCCAGCGAACTGCCCCACTTTATCTAATGGACATGATGTTCTATGGTGTGGAATATCCCTTTGACCTGTTTGAGTCACCTGTCTCAGCTATGCTCCCTTCCAGTTTCTTTTGTGTATCTTCTTGCTGGCAGAGCATGAGACACACACAAAAAAATGTCCTTGATTTAGGATAAACACAGCTTAGCAAAAACCAAAACATTGCTGTGTTATCAACATTATCCTCATTCTGAATACAAAACACAGCACTCTACCAGCTACTGAGAAGAAATTAACCTTATCTCAGTCCAAACCAGAACAACTGGCTTTTGTCTGTAACAGTGAAGATATTGCATGATGAAATGTGGCCTAAGAAAAATTTAAAGCAAGCACTGAACATTAACAGCTTCTCTTTGAGAATTTCTGCAGACCTGGTGACCACTCAGATGCCTGCAGAAGGTGCCTTGAGGAGGATCCCCATTGATTTCCTATTAAAAGATCATTTTCTAAAGATTTGTAACAACTTAATGCACTTCTCTGATAAGGGGAAGGAAAGAAGCAGTAAAGTTTCAAGATTTATTTTTTTGTTATTATTGCAATTGTCATAAGCAAGGGAGAAAATAGATTAAATTGACTGAGAGCAAGTATGACATCTGCTAAAAGGGGTAAATATTGGCAGCCAAGTGCAGAGCAGAATCTATCGCAGGGCTATGGATATCTTCCTTTTCTAAGTCTAGTAGTGCTCAGTATTTTCATTAATAACCAGCAGAGGAGAATAAAATTATGAGAAAATATTAAAATTATATTGGTGAGAAAGGGGACTCAGACCCTTTGGAAGACAGCCTCAGAGTTCAAAACTCTCTCTGCAGTTAGCCATGATAATCAGTTGTAAAGTCTTGATATTAATGATAATACCAAACAGACAGTATTTGCTAGGTAGACAAGCAGAGGAGATCAAGATTGCACTAAGAGGGAGCTAGCAGCAATGGGAAAGGCTTTGCTCAGTATAATACATTGATTTCACAATGGCACTTAACAAAAATTTGGAATGGAAATGACACCATCAAAATCACTAAAAAATTTAGAAAATTTGAATGTCAAGACAAGTTAAAGGAATGGGTCTCTGACTAGAAAAGACTGTGACTGAATTTTCCAATATAAAAGATTGCTGTTGAAGAATGTGATCAATTGTTCATCATGTCTCATGAGTGCAGTACATTAAGAATTCAACTTAATTTAAAGCAAAATGTATTTTGGGTAGATCAAGAAAATGTGCTTCTTAATATAAGACTAGCCAAAAAAACTGTTTAGTAGGCTGCAAACAGTAATTTTAAGATTTAAAAGAAGTCACACAAGTTTCTGTCACAGACAGGCTGGCTATACTTGAATTGTCTCAAAACAAGGAGTTTGATGTGAGGGCTATTTGATTTGTTTTGGCTTTTTTTCCCCATTATTTCCATGCTTTTTCTGTTTAGTAACTTTTGTACTTAACAGATGAAATATTCTTTTCTGCTTAATGTTGTTTTTTCCACAAGCCCATGATAATTTTTCATGTTCAAAACATCACATTCAGTTTATCAAACAATATGGGAGCTATTAGGCTCGAAGAATATTCTCTCTGTCTTGCTTAGCTATTCTTGACACAGCAGTAATAATGAAGCCAATATGTTAAACCAGGTTTCTGCTACGTCAGCTACATGTAATCACCAATATGCAGAAAGATTCTAAATAAAATTATTAAAATAAATCATACAGATTATAAAATCTAGAAAAGGGGCAAAAAAAATAGTAGTTACTAGTATATTAGATGCATTAATTAGAATCTTCATGTAAAGACCATGAAGAATTGCATGAAAAAGCTTTAGAAAAATTATTTGAAACACCACAAAAACTACAGAATAAAAGAGGACAACTTTGGAAACAATATCTGAAGAGGAATTATATAACCAGAACATAATGTAGCCAGATGGATATCAATAAAATCTGAAGGATATATCCAAAAAAGGAAACAAAGTAACTTTAGAACTACATGCAATTCTTAAACTGTGGATCATGATAAAGCTATTGGAGACAGGAAGAAAATGAAGACAAAAAAGAAACTATGAGTCTTCCATAAGGAAAGGACCAAAACAATCCAGCTTTCGCAAAAAAACCACATAGTTTCTCTCAAGTGCAAGAGTTGAGCCAAAGACAATGACTTATAAAGATCCCTTTAGATAAAGCACAAGAGCACATCTTTCTGATCACAGGAAAAGAGCATGTCATATCCACTTCTGAATCTTGAACTGAATAGAAATTGAGAAATAAAACTGCTTATATCATCTTAGTCATATAAGAAGTCATATAAGAAGTGATCTTGCTAGCCAAGAAGAGCTGTTATTTTGTCCAAGAAAATGTTAGTGCAGCCTCTTCTCAAGTTTCTACAAATCGAAGAAAAAAAAATATTAGCTACTTTACTAATACCTATAATTCCTATTGAGATCACAATGTTGTTTTAGCCAGATTCCAATGTATTTATAATAAAAAGGTAATGAAAATATTTGCAATCCATTCTTCTGATATATATAAGGCAGGCTTTTTCCAGAAGACCTACTACAACTCATGTTGGTACTATTAATTGCATGAAACTAAGCCGATGAATGAAACGAAGTGTTGGATAACTGCGAGAAGGTAAAAGATAAAAGAAATAATCATAAATTCCGGGAAAAAAATTTAAAAATTGCAAAATATCAGTAGGAAATGGCTTTCATGAGAATGCCATAATAGTGATGTTTGCTAAGTTCCCTCAAACAGGAATGAGTATTCAGGAAAGAAAATCTACTCAATGTAATGACAGAAGGAGAAAATACTGAGGTAATATTGTGTACTGGGTCTATCCGAGCCCCAGCAGCCTTAGCAGTGCTAGGAGATAACACTCCACTGTTTTGACTGCTGTGAGGGAGAGGCAGAGGGGACACGAGCAGGTCAGGTGACCCAGACTGACCAAAGGGATATTCCAGACCATAGGACATCAGCTCAGATATAAAAGAACAGCAGGGGTGGGGGCACGGGGTTGTCTCTGATGGCTGCCTGCTGAAGGGACAACCAATGCGTAGGGCCCTGCTTCTCAGGACGCGAGCTGACCTCGTGGAATGGGAAGTAGAGATTAGATTCTCCTTTGCTTTGCTTCCTGCGCACGCAAATCTTTTTTTGCTTGTATTAAACTGCCTTGTCTTAACACCCACGAGTTGCTGTCATCTTAATGACAACAACTCGGAAGGGGCAAGAGACTGTCCAGGTACTTGGCACCCACCCTGGGTCAACCTGTCACATATTGCTAAATATGAGGGTTATAGAAGTCAGCATTACTAAAATTGCAAGGTAACAGAATTAAAAGAAAGTGCATAGTGTCTCAAAATTGAGCACACAAACACAGAGAAGAAAGTTAGTGTCTTCCATGGATGTAAGACCTATGGTCTTTTCCTCAAACTATCCAAAACAGAGAAAATAACTGAAACTATTTATCTGTATTCAAAGACTGAAGTTCATGTCATTCTCCTTTCTTCTGTCAGCAAAATCTCATACGGTGTATTGTATTTGATTTTCATTTTCTTGCTTCAAAAATGATGGAGATAGTCTGCAGTTAAGGCATCTCGATTCATCTGGCTATACTACTTGTGTTGAGTGTTCAGAGAAGCTTTAGAGTGGAATTCTGTGAGACTAAGAAATTACATAAATGTGCTATTGGGTGGAAAATAATATGATGGGTTTTTTTCCATTTAGGAACAGAAAACTGTATTTGGAAAGTCAGGATCTCAATAAATTCGGAAGAATGCTTATGCTATGTGGAATGCCACTAAGAACACCAGCACTCAAAGAAGTTAGTGAAACAATACTGAAAATAAGACATGCTCATCTATTTTGGGTTTTTTTTGACAGATGCATATGGGCAAAATGCTTAAATTTCATATTTTGAAATAGAAATGCATGAAAACAAAAAACGCTGAACTGATTCACTTACCTACTTTTTCTTGAAAAACAGCTTCTGTGACATTTTCTTCACAGACAGAAAACCGCTTGTGTATGTTTCTGTCCATTCATAGATCCAGCCTTCATTTTATTGTGCCACAACTATTACATTTTAAGGAACTGTACCTATTTTTTATGATCCATGAAAATTGAGTATATTTTTGCACCAGAAATGTGTTCAGCATTCTTTAGCTGAGCAGCAAGAAATCCTAATTGCTTTCAAATTTTGAAAACATTGTTTTCTGCAAAAAAAATCTTGTATTTTTCCCCATCACATTTAAACATGTCTTATGAAAATGCACATGAGCATCTGCAAAGGAGCACAGCATTTCATCTCTACAAGCTGAGTTCATAGGATTGTAGAATGGATTGAGTTTGAAGAGACCTCGAAGATCATCTAGTTCCAACTCTCCTACCATGGGCAGAGACACTTTCCACTAGACCAGATTGCTCAGAGCCCCATCTAGCTTGGCCTTGAACACTGCCAGGGATGGGGCATCCACAACTTCTCTGGGCAATCTGTTCCAGTGCCTCACCATCCTCACAGTAAAGAATTTCTTCCTACTATCTAATCTAAACCTACATATCCCATTGTTTGTTTTTCATACGGGTGTTTACTATGAATACAAACTGGAATCCTTTTATATTCTCAATCTTTTAGTTTTATCATTTAACATCACTGAAATTAAAAATGCAAATGAAAGGTTTTAGCCACAGGAGAAAAGATGAAACCAATGAAACATGCACTTAGACCTTGAGGGAAAGAACCAGAAACGTCCCACTTCATCCTTCTATAGGGTCTTATATGTTCAAAGTGCTGTATGAGCATTCAGTAGTGAATTAGTGATTAGTCTCCTTTCATCCTTTCATGCTAATTACTGAGAGAAGAAGCAAAATTTTAGTAGCAGTAATGTGCATATACACTTCACAATATAGTGCTCTGTCATATATTAATTAGCATGAGAGCAGTAGAGAAAATTCTTTGGGAAATATTGCAGGAATACAAAAGTAGCAAGAAGGGAAAACCCTGTACCAAAAAGCATGAAGGTAAGAAGATATAAAATCCAAATAAAATAAGCAAATCTGAAGAAAATAGCTGACCTCAATGTTTCAGTTTATTTTTAAACTGTCATATTGAAAAGAGAAGTATTTTTTTAATGATGAACCTTCATTCATTCTCGTTTAACTTGTTCCCTGTATTCAGAGTAAAGAGTAACTGTCTGAACCTCAATTAAATATTATTAGTAACTCATCTTTCATTATAACTCTGTTTGTTCCACATAGTGAGCTTGTAAATCACACAAGTTGAGCACTATGCCTTCCTCAGATGCCCTGCAGGGTGAAGACTAATTTCTCAAACATTTCTTGGAATCTCTCTCTTCCCCTAGGCATTCTCTAACTTGAATTTTAATGTGATTTTCCACTGGTTTGTTCTGTTTTAGAAGTCTGCAGCAACATTTCCTTTTTCTTTTAATCAATTTTTCCAATGATTTTCTTTTTCAATGAGATGCAATACTTCATAATACTTTTAAGAACAACATCTGTTCATTTGCATGGAGAAAATCTTATTTTGTCTGTTAGTTTTTCATTCCACTACTAAATGACAAGCAAGGAAAGTTGAACTGTCTTCTGGCAGAAAGGAGGGAAATAAGAATTTTTTTTTTCCATGTGTATATAAAGCAAAAGTTACACAGTTGTTTAAAATTCAACCAGAGAAATTGTATTTAAATACTTCAAAACAAATAAGCAAAGCCAAGAAATGATGACTGTTACAAGATAATTTGCTCCAATTCAAGCATTTTCATTAAACAAAAATATAAATTGCTGTGCATCAGTCTTACATCCTTCAAAGCCACATGTGGAAGATGCAGTTAAATTTTTCAAAAATATGAATGCTTAGTCCAGTAGGAAGTGTTTTTTCTCCCATTACTTTTTTGAGGTTTGAAATCTTTATGGTATGAGACATTGCTAAAAAATGTAACTCACATCTGGCTTCTGAAGTTTTTAGGCACATGAGGAAAGACAGAATATCCTAGAAAAAGTCAGAGTTGATTAAAAGAATAATGCAGCCATGTGGAAAATCATATTACTACATGTGATTTAAAAACATAGGTGGGGATTTAACAAAATAAAGTAGTAATTTGGTGTTTACCACAGATTCAAGGGTATGGTTGAACATTGCAAACTAGTTCATTAGACTAATACTGTGGGCATTAGTTATGCACATTCCTTCTAAACTTATTTGTCAGAAAGCTTCTTCCCTGACAAACAAACTTTTTCCTTTTTTTTTTTTTTTGAATCCATTTCAGCCTCCTTCATCTCTTTGTTAGCAAAAGGGTTAATTCGATGCCAATTGCCCTATTACATTTTTTCCAGAAATTCTTCATAATCTGACATTTCAGGCCTTCCTGAACATCATAAATATTTTGAACAATTAAAGCAGCAGCAAGCACAGCTAATTCACTGTAAAGTCACAATACATATCTATCACATTACATAAACAAATGATGAAAAGCAGATATCATTAATAAATGGTGTTGATCAATATCTCTAAGCATTTCAAATAATGGAATTTCGGATGAAGGTCTTCATGTTCTATGATGAATCTCCAGTGCAGGGAAATAGCTAAGGTTATTTTCTAGGATTTTTTTTTCCACTGTTAAATATCTCTTTCCCAAGAGAATCAAAAATCATCTCCATTGTAGAAAAATATCAGATTACATAGCAGAACAATACAATGAATTTAGAATTTAATATTTGGCTTTTAATTTTAATTCCTAACAGTAATCCTACATGTTTTGCCTAATTTGCCTAATTTGCACTAATTTAAAAAGAAAAATACAGTAGGGACACTTTTGTAGTTGCAGGTAGCAAATATTGAATCATATTTGTATGCAGAAGTAAAATCTCAATATAACAACAACAACAAAAAATTTTGTAGGTATTTTTCTTCCACATAAAAATTGAAATTGTGGAAACTTTGTGAATATATCTTATTCTGGTATATTAAAAACTAATTATAACCTTCTAAAATCTTAGATTTGTAATTTGCAAGTTTTTGTTTGTAAAATGTATTAGTATGCTGCACTGAGTCCCTCTACCACTGTAGCCAAGCTGTATTTTGCATGCAAGTGAAATTACTTATTTCCAGCATTTCAGTCACTTTGTCAACAGTAAAATTTAGAGCTTGGGAGGCAGTAAAAGAAACAAGTAAATGGAAATATTTAGAGGACATAATCTTCTTTGTTTACATTGTATATATCATTCTTGCTTGTATCTTATAGATGCTGCTAATATGGCAAAGCTCCAAATAATTTTCTTACCTGGAAGTGTACATAAAAATGTGTCAGTCATAAATCAAGTGAAACACTGAAGATTTCTCCATATGTTCAGAGAACTGTAGAATGTAACTCTCTTGCAGAGGCGTTGTTGGTTTGTTGTTTGTTGTTTTTTTCCTCTTTTGCTACTTTAAGAACATTATTTCAAAGCAATGAAATAGTAAAATAGATATATTTTCTTCTCTGGAATCTTCAGAGTTGTTTATTTAAAAGTATATATATGCTATAAGAATATGGATGCTATTTTAAGAAGATTCAAAAGACACATTTAGTACTTCATGGCACCATCAGTCTTAATGTCTGGAGTATTAAAATCTGGACATTTTTATCTTTTTAAGTTGATTTTACTTTTGTTGTTTTGTTTTTTCCTTTTCGTTATTTTGTCTTTCTTAGACTACAGCACATGTTCTATATGGACAATTCTACAAATACTAGCTTCAAGTAAAGGCATGGCATGGACAAACAGATATAACAGATGCCATATAAAACAAGCATCTCCCATAAGGAATTATCAGACAGGGTACGTCTATTGGAAAGTAATATAAAAATCTACACAATTTTTATCACAAAGCCATTGAGATGTTGCATCTGTAACAAAGCCAGTGGAAAAGCCCACATATCCAGAAGTTTTTAGAGTATTTCTCCTTACTGGAAACAGTAGCTAGCAGTGACTTTGCTTCAGTTCCCTGATGTGCAGTGTGCCAGGATTTCTTTGCTTTATTTATTAAGCTGGTGACACAGACAATGTTAACTCTGGCATTGCAATTCTGTTTGCAGTAAAAATTGGTTGTTCCAGTCAGAAAAGCCAAGCTGAGAAAGTAGCACCATACTGGTCATCTCAATAACTTTCTATCCAAACTTCTTCAGTGAATGTGAGAGAGGAAGAGGACTTTCACTGGAATGAAAGTGAATGAACATGTGAATGTGAACGCAAACATTTCATGTGAATGAAGAGTCAAACCTTAAAATCAAGCTTTCATTCAAATCAGTCATGTCATCTCCTTCTAACATGGGGGTCTGACAGGTCCAGTGTGCTGGGATAACTGCTAAGAAGCAGTGGCAATGGAAAACTGCATGTGATGGGAAGAATGCTCAAAAGAACAACGAGACCAAGATCCTTGTAGCTATTGAGTTTTCTGTCCAGTCACATTATATGCAACTCTGCAGAGAACTAAAGTGTTGATCAGAATCCACTCAAGCTATTCTAGGCAGGAATAGTAGTTTATTTAGATTTGTAGAAAATATGCTAATAAGATACCTGGATGTCATCTAGTCCATTCCCTGGCCCAAAAGCAGAGTCCACTGAGAGGATGCAACAGGTGGAGCTGGTGTAGGCAATACTGAGCTACAGTCAGCCCAGCATGTCAACATCTGCTCTGATACGAGGAAAACAAAAAGGTCTAATCAAAAAAAAAAAAAAAAAAATCCTGATCCTACATTTTGCTCTTTCTTGAGAAGTACAGTTAGTCAGCATATTGGTGAACCTCATTGTCATCACCATTCATTGTTAGTTACATCTATACTAGTACATTAAATCTGGCAATGGCATGGCCTGAAGTAGAGGCATGACAGCATTTCTCCCATCCAGAGGTTAGCTTGCTTTTGGGCATGGCTGTGACTTGTGCCAAATAACCCCTCCCTGACCCCTGTTCAAAAGATACCACAAGCCAGAGATATTTCACAATAAGCAAACAGTAAAACCCAAGGAAAGATGACAGTTTTGTCACACAGACATAGACTGGGCTGGGCCAGGGCCACAGAACAGGATGTGCCCAGGTTTTCCTGTATTATTATGGTTGAAAAAGTATGGACACAGTCTTGTCCATCTATATATATATATTTCCATCATCACAAATTCAGCAGTCACAGATTTTCAGTACTTAGACCAGAAGAAAAGGATGTTCACAGCAGAACCTGAGGCTGGATCCATATTTATCCATAACTGAATTTTAGAATTCTTCTTTATGTTACCTAGCAAGTGTTTACTGCTTGACCCTGTCTTTGTGGCATTTTGTTAAAAAGGTGATGTAGCACGCATATACCAAATCCCTTAGTGCACTTTGAAGTCTGTCAAATCAATCACGTTTCCACATTCACAACACGTTACCTAGGGCAACTCAATGCATGAATTACATGCCAGAAAAGCACAGTATAGTCACCATAATGTGAACATAACAGCACTACCAAACTTGTCTGTAAATTGGATGCAAGTATAGGGAAGTGTTTATTTCTTTTTCAGAGGAAAAGAAGATATGCATTATGATAAGTAGGCATGATACATAGTGCATTACGTGTATCTGTGCAATAACTAGGTTTTGAAACCATTACTAACCATGTTGATTCTGTTCTAGTCAGAATGCTTGGAAAATTCCTTTAAGTCTGCCAAAGGCCCTCTGAATTCTTCATAATGTTGACTTCTTCCTACTCAATAATCACATGAGACACCCCACCATTAAAATGAGATTATATAACATTCCTATGGCAACTAAAGCAAGCGCTTACATGGAAGATTAACATTAGGAGACCAACATATTTTTTTCCATCTTCTAATTGCAGTTTTGCTGCTGGAAACCTCAAAGGAAAGGTACCACTGTGAGATGGTGCAGCTCCTTGTGGTATATCAAGGACTGCTCTTTGAAATGGAAGACTGCTATATTAAGTGGCCACTAGGAGCCTAATTAACATTTTCACCCAGTACTGCTTTCTTAATCAGAGAGCCAAATTAGATTTGCATTCCAAGGCATTGCTTCTCAAACAATAAATCAAACTGAAATATTGCTTGGCCATCTTCCAATGAGCTGCTAAATGCTAGTCACCTCCAAAAAGTAAAAATAAGAATCACTATCAATGCAGGAGGAAAAAAAAGTACAAGTTTTGATCTGTGAGTATATTTTCTCTACCTATCTGCATTTTAAATTCTCTCTTACTCTCGGAGACATTTTCAAATGTCTTGAAGCACTGTTGAAGAACAAGAGACAGATGAAGATCCCTAGTAATCTTCATCTAAAAAAAGAAAAATCACTATTTTTCAGTAATTTCAGTACATTAATCCTCACACAAATTCCTCTAACAGTAACCAAGTAGACTCTGTACATGCTGATTTAGCAGTATTATGCAAATTTGCACCAACATCTAATGCATTACATCTTGCTAACACTAGGTGCAAAATTTGGGTGTGTGCTAACCCTGATTGTGAGTAGGCAGATATATGCTTCATATAATAAACAGTTGTCTGACTGCATTTTAGTCGTCGTTGTTTTTTATTACCTATTAGCTAGCCAGGTTAGAAACTCAAGCACTTACTTTATCATTTAGAAAGAGCTTTTGGATTTTCTGTGGTCCCCAGAGGATTTTGGGTCTCCTAAACTAGTCAAGGATTTACAATACATAAATACTGTATTACGTCTGTGATAGATGAATGTATCTCCCCACTAACGATCCTCTGGCTAGTCTAAGAACTGAGAAACGTTGTTGGATGAAAAATAGATATTACAATACATTGCCTGAAGGGAGTTATACCAGAGAACACAATTATGAAGGACCTTTTCCATGGGTGGTCATACAACTGTAAATTTTGTGTTTGCATACTGTGATTGTGGAAGCTTATTTATTTTTTAATATTATTTGAATTTGAATGAGTACTAAAACCATTTTTTGTTCCATAGCATTGTTAACTGCACAAAATTCTACATTCCATAGACTATCCATGGAAAATATGAAAAACTTAAATTGATATAGAAAAGCTCCACTGGCACAGATGATGTTGCAGTTGTTTAAGTCAACTGAGAATCTAACATAGAAATAAGATGTGGCTAATGGTTTTGAATTGAACATCTTTTTGCAAATTGTGGAAGACAAAAATGTGATGTTTTTAGAAGCAATATTGTAAGAGACAACTTAGGTATGCGTCATATTAATGGCATAAGACATTAAGCTCTGAATGATTGCTTTTCCTTGCTTGCATATCAATGCATTATTTTATATTTAACTGATATCTCGGATGGATATCTCTCCTTTCATCTCCATTATTTATGTAAGATGTTTTCTCCTTTTTCTCTTTTGCACATTTTGTTTGTTTTATTTGTTATTTTTAGGATCTGCACGTTTATTCTGCGAATAGGTTTTGTCTGTTAGAATGAGTCATGCCCATCCTCCTTCTCTCATCCATACAAGCACGCAAGCAGGACTGATATGTCCTTTACGTCTTTAGAAAAGGAAGACAGTCTCCTGGTACCATGTAATTCATGTCATCTAATAGATGTATCACAGGTGTACAACCTGCGAACAGGTGAACAACAGCTACTTTTGACTCATTTATAGGTGTGTTTCATTTTGGTTTGTTTTCTTTTAAATCCCAATGGAGATAATCTTTACTAGATTTGCAATGCTTTTATGACCTGTGGAATAATGCAAAACTGTTGGGTTCCTTACTGTTTAGCAAAATATATACCTATTTATTCTTATATATTTTTTCCCTGTTTCTCAGATTGTGATGTTAATATTCAGTCCATGACCATACATTATTTTATAGACAGTGTGTTCTATGTCTCCACTGAGAATTTATCTTTCATGATTTTTGTAGTCACAGTGAAGTTTCTAGTATTATTTTGCATTTGTTTTGTAGGCAAGAAATATTTCATTCAGTTGTGTTTCTCTGTATTTCCATTGAACTGAAATGTATTCATGATTGCTACCAGTTATCATAACTGTATTACATCTTGCCCTTAGGATAGTGATGCTCTTGATTCCTCAACGCATGCACACACATGTGATGGATACATGTGTCACACATACAAGAAAGTGGCAATTCCTAGAGACAATATATTGGAATATATATGATATACTTTATAAGTAAGTGTACTTATATTAATTAGCAATTTTTCCCTTTTTTTAAGAGATATATTTATGGATAAAACCTCACATCAAAACTGGAGCTATTGACAAAAATTAGAAAGTACATTTCTTTGGATAATTAAATCAGCATAACCGTAAGCATAAGGCACTATTTTTATTTCAGTCCTGGCCACAATATGCAAGATAACCTTTTTGTTCCACTTTCAACTCCCACACTTCAGTCAATTTTTCTACTTAAATTGGATTAGAATCTCTTGAGTGGAATCAATTACCTTGATTCCTTAAAACCTCTGTCAAAGAAAGAAAGTTTCTGAAACAGAGTGACAGGAACAATCTCTAGGATTATTTGTCCTTTGTTGTAAAAACTGCCAATCATATACCAGGGAGGAAGTGAAAATAAGAGGAGGAGATAAAGAGGTAAACAAAAAAACATGTCAGAAAAAATACATACACTTCCGTTTGTATTTTATATTTTTAACTTCATGGCCATAAGACCAAAATTATAATTATTTTAAAGTTGTGTAATTTGCAATCTTTTAGTCCTTTCATTTCATCTGCACAGATTTTTGTGAGGCAGACTCACAAGGGCATTTTCCTCAGCTAGTAGAAATCGCAACAGAACCATAGTGGATGTATGAAGATTGCAAAAACTTCATTTTTGAACCTTCAGAGTCACAGACACACTGAAAACACAGACATACAGGGAAATGTAGCTTATGGACTTCTTATAATCTTCAGATTTGTCCACTGGTTCTCACTGAACTTCAAACTAAGTTTCCATGAATTGCATATAGAAGGATCAAGAGAGAGACGTAGAAGGCAGAGCAAATGTATAATGCATATGCAGCAGTTCAATGCACAAAAGGGATCTGATGAATACTTTATAAGTCTAATTTATAAGTGTGCCCTGACACTCTCAGTGTGCACTGCTTAAATTAAAAGTTTGTACATCCTATATGGCATTTTCAGATTGTATCAACACCTCAGAGTGCTTTGTCTCGTTCCTAGCGAAGTGAAATGAGCCCCAATGCTGACACACAAGGAGGACATTGTTGTGAACTTCCAAAGTGGGTTGGCTCATTTCCTTTAATTCTTCTATTTGGTTAAAAATCTAATACATACAGAATTTTTGTCATCTTAGAATGCTACTGCTAATCACTTGATGAATAAATGGCAGATCTCACACACAGCTAATGTAGGCCAAGACAGAGTAGCTCAATTAAAAGGACTACATCAGTGGATGTATCGTAATTTAGACTTTTGCTGCCTTCTCAAATAATTGTTCCTGCAAAGGGAATTATAGAGATCACAGAATCACAGAATATGCTGAGTTAAAAGTGACCCACAAGGATCACGGAGTCCAACTCCTAACCCTGCACAAGACCATCCTCAAAAGTCACACCACGTGCCTGAGAGTATTGTCTAAACACTTTTTGAACTCTGTCAGGCTTGGTGCTGTGACCAGTTCCCTGGGGAGCCTGTTCCAGTGCCTGACCACCCTCTGGGTCAAGACTCTTTTTCTAATATCCAACCTAAACCTCCCCTGACACAACTTCAGGTCATTCCCTCAGGCTCTGTCACTGGTCACCAGGGAGAAGAGATCAGTGTCTGCCTCTCCTCTTCCTCTCTAGAGGAAGTTGTAGACTGCAATGATGAGTTGCTCTCTCTAAGAAGTGACAGGACAGACGTCTATGTTTTTATGGAAGAGTGATACTCCCAAAAGCTTAGCTTAAAAACACCTCCCTTAGGAACGGCATGTTCTAAACTCAGAGCAAATTGTACCTCCTCATCCAAAGTAGTGCCTGGAAAGTTATAGGTACCAAGCCTTTAGAAGAGATGAGATTAAGTGAATCAGTTACATTAATTTTTAGGTCAAAAAGAATTAACTCTGTATTGAGAAGGATTCTCATCTTCTCAAGCCGATTCATTAACTGTCATCTTCACAAATGCACAAAATGGACCTAGTTAAGAACACAAAATGTTATGGGCAAGTCTATGGACCTGCACATTTGTCCAATACCTGACTTTAGCCCAGACATGTGGTGAAAGAAAAAAGGACCACGAAAGCTACAGACTATCACTAAAGGTAAATAGTGTGTTCACAAATCTCAGTGGACATGATGATCCTTGTGGACTCCTTCCAGCTTGACATATTCTGTGATTCTATGAAAAGCATGTAATTCCATCTGTTTCACTAACAAGACATTCTGCCAGCAAGAACTATCAACAAATGGCAACCCTTTTATACATTAAAAAAAATATTTTCCCAGATCTTTCCAACTGTAACATATAATTTCTTTTAGATTTTTTTTTTTACTTCCCTAAACTTGGGCATATTGAAAAACTTATTTTAGTTTTCCAGTCAAAATACTTTTTAAAGTTTTCCTGTCTTAGCTAATTTTTTTGCTGTAAATTCTAAAAGTAAATTTTTATCCTAAGAAAATCTCAAACCCTCCTTCTTCACTTTTAAAAAATGAACAGTCTTAAAATAAAAGAGAGTGTGCTTATTTAGGAAATGTGACATCAAGAGCTGATATAATTACTTTAGTCATTGTAACTGAAGATTTAGGTAAATCAGAGGTATCCTTCAGAAGCAAGGGTGAACCTAGTGGTGCTCTCACTGGAGTGCTTTAAGAGCATAAGCAAAATAATGTCTGTAGATGAAGAGAATAACAGACAAGAGGCAAATACATGGAGATTTGCTGCCAAATAAACTGTGATTCTGAGTACTAAAACCCTCTAAAGGAAGATATTTGACAGTAGTCTGTGGCCATTTCTTGTATAGCACAGAAAATTAAATAAACCCAGAGAAGTGAGTTGATAAACCTCCTTCAGAGAAAAGGTCCTGGATCCTCACGCATGTGCAGACTAACTTACATTATTCCCAACACACAGCTTCAAATATCAGATGTCTCAGTTTAAGAAGCTGTCAACAATGAAGATTCCGTAAATGTTTTGGATTTATGAATATTCAAACTGAAAATTCAAGCATATGAACACCTGTAGATTTTAGAAGATACACTAGAGAAGATTGCATTTTATGTTTCTACTGGTAAGGCCAGAAGGAATACTTTCTATTTCATCAAAACGAGGAGGAAAAATCCCTGAGCAGAATATTTTTGAGTCCATAGCCCTTTGGAGGAGAATGACATTTTCTATGGAAATCCGTGCTACACTATTAGATTAAAATACATGAGGCAGGTACATACTCAAGGACATAATATATGCATGATGGAATAGAAGAGAAATGTCACTGTAGCACAAAGAGGTTAGTAGAGGTTATTCTCTTAAATTCTTTCAGGTCTGGGGAAGGTGGGGAGGGAGGCATTTTTTTATCAAAAGGTCATTTTGGTCTAGCAGTCTACAGCTATTCAGCTAAACAATCTGTTTTGCCCTCCCCTCTACATTTATTCCATTCTTCCAAGTCAATGTCTTTAGCACTCAAAATCAGCTGGAAGGAAACGTTTACTTCAAGTTTAATGATTGCTTTTTCCTTCTTTACTTAAAAAAAAAAACAACTATGCAAAAATAGGTATATTATGAAAACATGTGTATATGTGATGTATGCATATATACATAGAATCACTCAGATTGGAAAAGACCCTTAAGGTCATTGAGTTAACCAGCACTGCCAAGTCCACTACTAAATCATGTCCTTAACTGCCACATGTATTGAAATACCTCCAGGGGTGGTGACTTCACCACTGCTGTAGGTAGCCTGTTTCATTGCTGGAAAACCCTTTCAGTGAAGAATTTTTCCTAATATACAACCTAGAACTCCCCTGGTGCAACTTAAAGCTGTTTCCTCGTCCTACTGCTTATTACCTGGGAGAAGAGACCATCCACCTTGATATTACCTCCTTTCAGGTAGTTGTAGACAGTGATAAGGTCTCCCCTGAGCTTTTTCTCTGGGCCAAACACCCCCAGCTCCCTCCGTAGCTCCTCATAAGACTTATGCTTCAGCCCCTTCACCAGCTTCATTGCCTGTCTCTGGACACACTCCAGAGCCTCAATGACTTTCTTGTAGCAAGGAGTCCAAAACTGACTACAAGGTGCAACCTCACTAGTGCCGAGTACAAGCGGATGATCACTGCCCTGGTCCTGCTGCCACACTGTTTCTGATCCAAACAAAGGGTGCCATTGGCCTTCTTGGCCACCTGGGCACTCTCCTAGCTCATGTTCAGCCATCTGTCAACCAGCACGCCTGGGTCATTTTCCACCTGGTAGTTTTCTAGACACTCTTCCCTAAGCCTGAAGTGTTATATGGGGGTTTTGTGACCAAAGAGCAAGACCTGGTACTTGGCTTTATTGAACCTCATGCAATTGGTCTCAGTCTATTGATTCAGCCTGTCCAGATACCTCTATGGAGCCTTCCTGCCCTCCAGCAGATCAATATTCTGCCCAACTTGGTTTCATCTGCAAACTGATTGAGGGATCACTTCATGCCCTCTTTCAAATAATTGACAAAGACATTAAACAGGACTGGACTCATCACTGCTCCCTGGAGAACATCACTTGTGATGAGTGACCAAATGGATTTAATTCCATTTACCATCACTCTCTGGACCTGGTCACCCAGCCATTTTTTTTACCTTTCAAAGAGTATGCCCATCCAGGCCGTGGGCTGGTAGCTTCTCCAGGTGAATGATATGGGAAACACTGTCAAATGCTTTACTAATGTCTAGGTAGACAACAGCCTTTCTCTCATGCACTGGTGTGGTGTCATCTTGAATATTGTGGCAGTTTTGGTCTCCTCAATATAAGAAAGATTTTAATCTATTAGACAGCATCCAAAGGAGGGCAACAAAGATGGTGAAGGGCCTTGAGGGGAAGTCATGCAAAGAGCAGATGAGGTCACTTGATCTGTTCAGCCTGGAGGAAAGGAGAATGAGGGGAGACCTTATGAGAGGAAGAAAAGGGACAGACACTGATCTCTTCTCCCTGGTGACCGGTGACAGAACTTGAGGAAATGGCCTGAAATTGTGCCAGGGCAGGTTTTGGTGGATATTGGTTGTTGACCCAGAGGGTGGCTGGACATTGGAACAGGCTCTCCAGGGAAGCTGTCACAGCTCAAAGCTTGACAAAATTCAAGAAGCATTTAAATGATACTCTCAGACACATGGCGCTACTCTTGGGGATGGTCCCATGCAGGGCCAAGGGTTGGACTCGAGAATCCTTGAGCATCCCTTCCAATTCTGCATATTCTGTGATTCTGTAATCTGCTGTCCAGGTCACCCTGTCATAGAATGAGATCAGGCCGGTCAACCACGGCCTAGGAACCCATGCTGACTGGGCTTCATCCCCTGGTGTTCCTGTACTTCCTATGTGATGGCACTCAAGATGAACTCCTCCATGACCTTCCCCTGCACTGAGGTCAGGCTGACAGGTCTTTAGTTCCTGGGATCCTCTTCTGACCCTTCTTGTAGGTTGATGTCACATTTGCTGACCTACAGTGAACTGAGACCTCCCTGGTCAACCAGGATTCCTGGTTAAAAAAAACTGGTTCACTGGGCACTTACGCCAGCTTTCTTAGTACCTTTGGGTGGATCCCATCCAACCCCATGGATCTGTGTGTGCCTAAATGGTGTAACAGGTTGGTGACCCTTTCTTCTTGGACTAGGAGGTCATTCTCGTGCCCATCCTTGTCTTCCACCTCAGGGGGCTGGGTACCTGTAATACATCTTACTATTAAAGACTGTTAAAGACAGAGGCAGAGAAGGCATTAATTACCTCAGCCTCTTCCTCGTCCTTTGGTTTCCCTCTCCATCCAATAAACGGTGTATATTCTCCTGAGCTCTCTTTTTTTTTTTTTTCTGGTATATTTATGGAAACATTTTTTATTGTCTTTTATGCCAGTAGCCAGATTAAGTTCTGATTGGGCTTTGGCCCTTCTAATTTTCTCTCTGCATAACCTCATAATATCCTTGCAGTACTTCCAAGTTGCCTGCTTCTTCTTTCAAAGATCATAAACTCTCCTTTTTTTCCCCTGAGTACATACACAGTACTTCTTATATTGGACTATGAGCTATTTAAAAAAATGTTATATTAACCTGATTAATTTGAACACAATACTATGAATTTGGTAATGATAAGAAACAGGAGTCCACATCCATCAAAATTTTAACTATCATTATGGATGAGCCAGACAAAATATTTTCCTCTTCTCATCAACTATGGTATGACCATTTAATGTATTTTTCAATTATATCTACTATAGTAGATAAAATAAAGCAGGGACTTGGAGATTTTTGCTTTTAGGCAAAATAAGAAAATTATCCCTGTAGTCCTTGCCTTCCCTCCCCCTGGTCATGCTTTTCAATTTTTGTTAGTATCCTATTAAAAGCAATAGCAAAAGGATTAATATTTTCATAGTGCTTTTATACCAGTCCTTGCACTTACATCATTATTTCTTTCTCTGAACTGAAAAAATGGCTTGTTTTTCTCTAGGGAGGCAAAGCTGATGGTTGTATTGTCACTGCTGTTCTCAGCATTCTTGTGAGCGGGGGTGTTTCTGAAATTCCTATTTAGACAAAGAAAACCCACAAAAACCCAAACCGAAAATTCATTGTCAAGGCATTTCCTGTGATAGGATGGTTTACATATTATATCTTTCTGCTTTAGGAGATTTAAAGCTGAATCAAATTTGGAAATGTGAGGTTGTATTTTATAGTGAAAATTTCACAATAGAGTCATATGCCTTTAAAGTCCATAAAAAATTACTGTTGTCCCAATAGCTATATTATTCCTTCCAAAAATTGTTGAATTGCTTTTGAGATTTATACATGTGGAACTAGAAATGCATGAAAGGTTATTTCTGGCTGTTTTTTATTAGTAAAAACGCATTCGCTTAGCAGAACTGGACATGATGTAAAAGGATGTTTCAACTCAATGTTCCAGTGGGATGAAAGATTGGAAACATTTTTCAGCGAGACTAACAACTCCTAAAGTCCATTTTCACAAAGTATAAGGCAACATAAAATTATGATGATCTTCAGATCTGACCTATTTCTTGATAGACAATGAAATATTTTCCTGAATTAGGTCTTGCATGAATTAAGCATAAATTAAAACAACACAAAAAAACCCTGATACAAACAAGCAAAAAAAAATCTTGATCATCAAAATCCACCTCCTGGCTCTGCACAAGACCACCCCTAAGAATCATATAATGTGTCTGAGAGCA
The DNA here is from genome assembly GCA_013390005.1 of Calyptomena viridis. Taxonomy (NCBI): domain Eukaryota; kingdom Metazoa; phylum Chordata; class Aves; order Passeriformes; family Eurylaimidae; genus Calyptomena; species Calyptomena viridis. Next base: position 301,469 of record WEIV01015738.1, read on the forward strand.
TTATTCAAATGCTTCTTGAACTCTGTCAGGCTTGGTGCTGTGACCACTTCCCTGGGAAGCCTGTTCCAATGTCCAGCCTCTGGGTCAACAACCTTTTGTAACACCAGACCTAAACCTGCCCTGGCACAATTTCAGGCCACTCCCTCAGGTTCTCTCACTGGTTACCAGGGAGATCAGTGCCTGCCTCTCTACTTCCCCTCATGAGGAAGTTGTAGATTGCTATGATGGTATGTTCCTAGTTGTGGCTCAAAAATTACCATGCTGCTGTGTCCTCGAATGAGGACATTGTTTAGACATGAGATAAAAACTTTTCTGGGCAACTTGGCTGTCTAAGCCCAGCTGCTGGAGGGATCTAAAATGCACACATGTATTTATATATTCTCAGTAGCCAACCTCCACTCCTCTCAGTCAGGGAGGGACAGGATGAGTCCCTTGGCACTGCCCATGTTTGTGTGAGTGCTCTCTGTGTCTGTCTGTGTTACCTGTGCAGCTGGCAATTTTCTGAACACTACTGTACCGAACAATGTATGTGGTGCATATATGTGCTCTGTGGGCATGATCAGCCTCACTGTTGATTGGAACTGGGGGCATGGAGCTGAAGCTGCCTCCCCTCTCCAAGATTTAGCAACTCCTAGCGAATGTCTGCTTCTGCATCAGAGACTCATTTCCTGAGGACCCATCCAGTGTGATCCCAAGTGTTTTCAGAGCTTTGACCTACCAGGAAAGAGTTCTTCATCCTGTGGGAATGGAATGCATTAAACACTTTGCTGAGAGGCATGGTTAATAACCTGCAAAGATTTTTCTTGACCAGTATCCAGTCATGCTTCCACGTTTTTGTTCCCCCTCCTGTAATTTGTGCATAATTCAAAGACTGTATCAGAAATTATTTTTCCCCCCAAGACTTTCATAATCTTGTTACATAGCTTAGAGCCAAAAACTCTTTACTGTAAATCAACCTCCATAGTCACTTAATGTGTCCTGCTTATAATTACACTGAGCTATTATCTGGATAACTTTTAATAGATTTTATGTATCACGTGCAGATATTTTTTTATTTCAGACTATTTGTCAAGATACTGTACCAAATTGGGTCAGAAAGGAAATCCAAAAATATTGCAGCCACAGTATCTTTACAAGTCAAATTTGTATATGTCTAAAAAGCCCCCAAGTTACTTTAACAAGATCTGTTTTTCAGAAACATGTGTTCATTTGCATTAATTAAATTACTTCCTTTTAATTCATTATAAAATGATTCCTATATTAGATATTAATGTTTTTTCTAAGACTGATTTTATTATGACAAGTTTATAACTAAATAGGTTATTCTATTTAATCTTTTTTAAATATTGGCACAACATTCATTTTTGTTCCAGATGTTCCTGAATGTCCTCTATGTTTCAATACTTTTGTAAATCAACCTTGACAGTGTAGAGAACTCCTCTGACACTTCTGTTATAATTCTTTGATGCAAATTACATAGGCATGCTGATGGTACATCCAAGTGAGAGGGACAAAGAGTTTAACATCCTTCAGGGTAACTTTTATAATGGAATTTTTTTCATCATCAACTATGAAGGGACTATATTATCTGGATGTTTCCCAAAAGAGAACTAAAATACTGAAAGAAACCTTTTACCTTGTCCAGTGATAATCATCATGAATTCATTATATTTTATTTTATTACATGTTCAAATGCAAAGAAGCCATGCTTCAAACAGAAAATTAACCATGTATTTTCTTTGCCTATTTGCTTCCCTGGGAGCTTTGGGTCCATGACTCAGGACAGTGTGTTGAAACAGCTTTACCATGAAAGGTGTGGATGGGAGAATCCCCAGGAGGCCTCCTGATGCTCCACAGTCACATTAGTCCACAGCCAGCATGTAGCAGGGAAAGACACAGAAACATTAATTTTACTGAGCAGCTGAAGGGTTGTAATTACATCTAGCTCACTTCACTATTTCTTTACTTTTACATCATGATTGGTCACATTTACACTGGAACAAAAGTGAAAAAGAAGCCGAATCAGCAATCCATACAAAATCCACTTGATGGATATCTTAACCCTTTTCCATCCACCCTAGACAGGATGTTTGCATTGCTCTCATCCACAGTATGGAAAGACCACTCAAAAACATTGCTTCCAGTTACCCTGGCTTTAGATGGGATAAGAGATTTTTTTTTTATTCATAGTCTGTAATATTTTTTTATTATTCTGAGATGCTAACTTCTTATTGTGTTGATCAGAGGGAATACACATAGTAATCCTGGGTGGTTAAGCTCCATATTTGAAGGGATAAAAGAGAAAGAGGGATAAAGGAAAAAAAAAAAGGATAAAAGAGTGTCTCTTCTCTTTGTAGAGAGAATGGACAGCTAGGGATTTATGTGTATTCTGGATTTAAGATCCATTTTTTTGTTTGCTATTACAGGTTTTGCTTTATCTTACATTAGTTTTTAATCTTAATCAAAAGTTTGCCTTTGTAAAATCTACACCTATAATTAAAAAAGGAAATGAGCACAATACAGCATTTGGGTAAATCTGACATCTTCCTTTCAATGGTCATTACATTGTGCAGTTATAGTTGCAATATTCCTGACACCAATGGTTTTCTAAAAAATAATACTAAACTCTTTACTTAAAACAATGTAAAACAATGTTAAAGTAAATTTCGTATTAAAAATCGAAATGCATCACAAATATTTTTCCAATATTTCAAATGCCTGTTTGCACTTTGGTTTATAAGTTTTTAACTTCTATGACACAGAATTATATTTTTTTGTGTGTGTTTTATGATTAATTTCATCTACAAAGCTCATGTCTGCTGATTGTTTACATCTGTAATGAGCTGTGCAATCAGATAAGTATAGGAGATGAATAACTCAACTAGTTTACAAGCATTTCCAGAAAAACCCTCTAAGTATGAGAGAGGGAAAGTATTGTGCTATCATTAGTGAACTATAATCAAAGACTTTGCAGCTATGCTTCAGAGTTTAGAAAGGGATATGACTTTGTAATGGTGATGATTCTTACTCCAAGCATTTTGAATACACAGATAGTTCTGCTTTTTTGGTGCAAGGAGCTCTGGTCACTGAAAGTGGCTAGTGATACCAAAGGGGATTCAGGAAGATCTGAATTACCATCTGGCTACTCTTCAGCAATCACACCATCACGGATCATATGTACATTTTGCTCATAGTTATTGATACCGGTCTTTCCCTTGGGATAACATGATTAATGACAGTTACTTTATCACATAGAAGCCCTTCTAGCATATTACAGTCTAGTTGTTCACCCTGACTGCACATGGCAAATGTGGCCCATGCAATGGGTTGGCTTTGCATTTCAGGAATCCCAGTGTATAAGCTTTAATCTGCAACATCAAAAGTGATTTTGTTCAGATCACTAGAGATAACTGCCAGCATGTTGGGCTGTACAAGGAGAAATCTGAGGATAATATTCACTGTAAAAAAAAAGAGCTTAAAACCCATAAAAACCCTTGACAAGGTCATAATTTTACCTTTTAGCAAATAAATCTCAGGTTGCTTTTCATTCAATTAGTAGAATGCACTTTTTTCTTCTTCACATTTTAAATGGCTTGTGTTTTCCCTGGTTATCTTTCAGGTGAGAGGCTGTTATCAAAGTGTCTGTCTGATTCACAAGTGAAAACAATGGTTACTTGGAATTCTTGGAATCTTTAGTTTTGAATGGATTGTCTAAAATTTTATTGGACATTTCTTTGGACATTCTATTACAAAGAGATGAATTACTAAGCAAAACAGATAAGAACAATAAACTTATACTTACTCTACAGGTACAAACCTCAATTACTGAAAATAATTTCTTTTTATGTAAACCTAACAGAACATACCAAGAATGACACCTCAGCTATGAAACTCAGCAGGGATGATTGCATTTAATCACAAGTATTAGAGTAACATATGTGTAGACGACTTTTTACCTTCAGAGATGAGTTCATATGAACCACAGTGTTCAGTCATGTCAAGTGTATTGATTTACTGTTAAGAATTTAAATATGCTTTAATCCTTGCATTTAACTTTTAGCACATGTTAAACCCAAATATTTATATGTGGCAGAGGGAGGGGGGGGAAGAAGAAGGTAACGGGGGAGAGAGAAAGATGGGCTAAAAGGAAATTGCCTGTGTATACTTGTGTGATGTATAGGCCATTTAACAGAGGATTTTATGAGTTGCAATTACCTGTACCTCTCATGAGAGATATTTTTCTTTTATTCTAGCCATCACCGTCAAACAAGAAATGTGTGTGGCATGCTTTTAGTCTTATCACTACTACTAAACCAGATAGGAAGATGATATCATGATTTGTCACAACTCTGTATAGTCTGCAGGATTTTTAAAAAAATTTCAATAGAATTTATGAAAAATTTTACAGTACATGTTAACTTACATCAATTAATTGGTGATGAAGTTCGCCTAGCCTCATGGCAGAAAGTGGACTGGATATTTAGCTACAGAACAAATTCAGTGCAAAGAAGTATCAGAAGTCTTCTAACAAAACCCAACCCTCCTGGAGTCAGAGGTTTTTCTAGTCTCTATGGTCATTTGTCCCTATCAGAGTCTTAGCATGTCTGAGGAAGTACATTTTACTGGCATTTTACTGGAAGTGACTATTGTGTCTCACAGTTATCCAACTCTTAAAAAACAACCAAACACCAAAAATCAACCAAACAACACCAAAAAATCCCAACAAACAAGAAGTGAAACGCCACAAAAACACTAAACCAACCAAACCAAATAATACTCTTGTGAAAAAGACATCTCAATAGCAACCAACAAAGGCAATACTGTGGTAGTAACTTTAGATGGCTTAAGGGAAGGAAAGGTGTAAGCAGAAAGGTTTGTAAATTATTGAACTAAGAACACAGAGTGTTGTATAAAAGTAATAGGCAGTCTAGAAAAAATAAATATGAGAGCCCCAATGGATGGTCTCAGTCAGCTTTGTGAGAACACGTCTCAGATACTTGTGTGTAATCACTCACAGATACGCTCTCCTTAATATGCGATGTTTGGTATGGTCATTATATCAATTAGAAGCAGATATAATAGAAGTCCAGATTATCTACAGTGTAGTTAGACTGGGTACTGATATTACCAGAGAAGATTAGAGGTAGCTGTAAATCTCAGACCACAAGTGACCTAAATGTTAATGTGGTCAGCTTGCTCTGCAAAGAAGGCTGCTGCATGTTAGGTGCTGTTATTTGCTAAATAAATAAACAGACTAGGCTGTACCTGGTTCAGCACCACTGCAAAAGGAAATGTAAACCTCCCTGGGAGGTGCTCATACTAACTGTTCAGTTGTTTAAGCAGTCTCTTTAAAGCAGAATTTCTTGTGATAATTCCATTTTCTGGGGAAGGTTGGTAATCTAAGTAAATGTCATTGAGAAATATCCCGTATTTTTAAAGCCCATGAAGTCTGAGCTTGGAAGGCTGGAAGAGCCAAATAGATCTTATAATCAGAAATGTCTCCCATGTCCAAATCCATCCTTCCTTCCTTCCTTTCCTTCCTTCCTTCCTTCCTTCCTTCCTTCCTTCCTTCCTTCCTTCCTTCCTGCCTGCCTGCCTGCCTGCCTGCCTGCTTGCCTGCCTGCCTGCCTGCCTTCCTCCCTTGCCTGCCTTTCCCCAACCCTTCCTGATTTTGATCTTCACTTTCCTTCAGCAAAACTTCACACAGGTGTGAACTTCATTACGGATAAAGCACTCTCTGCTGAGTTTGTAAGGAGTAATAATTTTATATGAGATACAGAATCAGCTTTAAGAAGAGCATAGATGACAGTTGCACCAGCTCTTTTCATGTAGATGCCAAAAAGTCCTTCGTACCAGAAGAGGTTTACAAGCTGTTCCTAATACAGTTGAGTCTTCACTAGAAAATCAGATCTGAAAGGACCTATGCCCTAAAGACAGTTTCACAAGCCAGGTTCCTTCAACCATACTCATAACAAAAGTAACAATAATTTGTTAAAATAGCCATGGAATATATTTAAGACACTCCAGACAAATAAATTAATTTCCAAACACGTATTTCAGTCATATACATGCTCTGTAACATTGATAAAATCATTATTAACCAGTTACATGACATAGGCTAAGGAAATATGAAAGGATGAAATTTCATGATTAATAAATCTCATTACAGTAAGATTTGCTTTAGAGAGGGGAAAAAAATCCACCAAGTTTTTCTGTCTCATAATGTACTGAAAAACATAAAATTTCCTACCTAATATGTTTGGTCTGAAGAAAGTGAATGCCATGGGTTTTGCAATGTTTCAGATGCAGCCATCAATAAGAATGATGTTGAGGGATATAATGCATCAGTTTACAAGACTGCAGTCATAGGCCTCCTGGAAATCTATGTTGACTTAATCAGCTTTCCAATTTTGCAGGGTAAAACAGTTCTGGAACATATCCAAGAATGAGGACACAGTAATAAAACTATTCAATACATTTCGTATAGTCTTGACAATTTTAAAATCAAGATGCTATTTCAGCAAATAATAACACTTGGTTTCCCTCATCTTACACTCTGTTCCTTCCCTTTTATGGTATTGTAATGAAAACTGTGCTCTCCCTACTTAAAAGCAGCTTATGAGATACTTGTCTCTGTGGATATTCTGCAGCAGGTTAAATATATGAAATATTCCTATGTGACAAAACTACTGTTTGCTGAAATCACATTCTACTGCATCAAAAAGACATTTCACAAGGTACAACATTGTTATGGTTTGACTCTGGCTAAATGCCGACAGCCCACACACAGATCCAAAATTTCCCAGAGAAGGAAAAAAAACTTCTACTTTTGTGATAAGGATTACAAGCAACTGTTTATTAACTATTTCACAAGCAAAACAGGCCCTAACTTAGAATATTAAGTATTAACTACTACTAAATATTAAGTATTCACGACTACTACTACTACTAAAATCAGAGCTTAAGAGTTTAAGAGTGAGAAGTTTGATAGATGTTACAGACACCTTTCTCCCCCCGCCCCGCCCTTTTAAGATCCTTCACCTTCCCCCAGCAGCTCGGGAAGGCAGGTGTGTGTGTGTGGGGGGTTTACAGTCAGAGGTTTTCTTTGCTGCTGTTCAGAAGAGAGAGAGAGT
>WEIV01015738.1:316332-330660 GCA_013390005.1 Calyptomena viridis
CCTGCGCAGGGCCAGGAGCCAGATTTCAATGATCCTTGTAGGTCTCTTTCCACTCAGGATATTCTTTGATTCTATGAACATACAAGAGCATACTGCATCTTTCAGGTTCTCTGACATACAATTATTTCGCCACAGAAAATAAGGGGTGCACAATGTTTGCCTGTTCTGGCTGTACTCTAAGAAAATCAAGTTGCAAATTGAAAAAACTTCATTATGTTCAAAGAAAACTTTTTTTTTTTGCCAGATGTATTAAATATCTACTCTATATAAACCCATCTATCAGAGCCTGTTGAAGAGGTAAAAGGANAAGAGGTAAAAGGAATGAATCCTTTCCTTTGATTTCTTTTCTCTTTTAAAATATTGATTCTAGCCTTTCAACATGTCAGCAATGACTTGGAGTCTATCAAGAGAAAAGTAAGAAAGCACCGCAAGGTGCTTTCTACCTTGCATGTAATAAAGTAAAACTTAATTAATGATCTTTAGTGAGCCAAAGAAATCACACCAATCTCTTTTGTGCTCATTTCCTTCATACAGTCACTGCATTCCAGTTTGAACAATGTGGTATTTTCAAATGTTGATCATTATCAACATTATCACTATTACTAACTACGAATATGTAACCAACTGGTCCTGGAAAGCTTGGTACAATTGCTTTTAGAATGGAAGAATGGTTCTGCCTATAGGTTTTGTTTTTCTTGGTTCATGACCTTAAGCCCTCTGAGGACAGTAGATGAAACTCTGACAGGCTTTGATTTTTGAAGAGTAAGCTTAAATGTTGCACAGAAGAGCATTATCAAGGCCTTTCAGAAACCTTTTCTGATCTGCCTATACAAAGGAATGTACTTCACTGCTCTGCCTTGAAAGACCTAATTGACTTCCATGATGTCATTAAGCTTACTGTAGCAGAGGAGCCGATGATTATGGAAGGCAATATGCATAATGAAAAGCTTAACTAATTCCCTGGAACCAGAAGCAATTAAAACTCTTAATTAACAAAGGAGCCAGGCAAAATACCCATAATTACAGTGGTTTGAATGTTACAGGAACTAAGTGTATTAGGCCTTCCTCAAGTCTTTCTTGATACTGAAACTTATTGTCAATAGCATGGCAAAATTTTTAATGGATAACGAAAGGCTTACAAAGGTTCACACAAAACCTGGATTTATTAATAAATACAGAAGTCATAAACTCTTCACTGTCCTGGCCCACCCACACACTACATTTAGAGATATGCAAGCAGCCAAGTTCTTTCTCATTTTGCATAAGTATTCCAACATCAGCATCACTCCAACTGAGACAGATGAGATTTATACAGAGTTCAGCTGAGATTCTGGCTGCTTCTCTGCATTATTTCTAAAACTTGTGTCACTGATCAATACTACTGCTAAGAGATCTCTCAAAAGGTCATACTAATATAGGACAGTTCTCAATTTGAAATGAACTAAATGCTTAAAAAAGTAAAGTAGTAAAGTATATTAATTTATATTTCACTCTATGAATCCAGAAAAAAAAAATTAACCACTTAACCAAAGGAAGAAATAAGATCACTGCAGCATCTCATTACCTCATCTTCCTACATGAAATTTAAGAATATAAGAAAGGACTTTTAGTTAGGCTCTTGTATGTACAGCAGGACCTCTCTGATCTATATGCTGAGAATGGATGGATGGAATATTTATGTTACTAAGAGGGATATCCATAAGTGTTATTGTTATTAGTGATAGCCAAGAAGCCTGGAAGGATAAAGGACTAAAATCAGTTTTGAAATTAAGATTTTGGAAAATCTGTGAAGACTATATATATATATGCAGGAGTGCTTATCATACAAATATCCTTGACCACATATGACAGAACTATATCAGCTCTAAAACAGAATGAAGGATGAGACTAAAGATGCCATAATTTAGACACACAGAACTTCCCTGCAAATTAAATACTACCATCTATTGTTCTATAAAGAAAGAATGAAAAGAAATTTTTCATCATCTTTCCTCAGGCGACACAGAAACATTTGGTTTCACAATGTGACATATTATGTTTGGGGCTTCTTATGGATTGCATATTATATTCTGTAACTTCTTTATTTATCATTGGTCTTTTTTCCCTTCATGATCAAATCAACAGGTCAAAAGTGAGATGGGTTATTTGTAAAATTTGCACTCTAGAAACATTTGGTAACCTTATACAATAATTTACATATACATGCAAAATGCAGTCTTCTATAAGCATTTAAAGACTAATCAAAATTCCATAATATTACTGAAAAAAGCCTCAAACAGACTGCAGGAAGAAATTCACCATGAATAGCCAGATCACATGGATTTCAGAATGACACTGTTAGTTTCTGTGCACCAGAAGGCACTCAGGCCTTTCGTTTGTACAGATAATTCATTGATTGTGCACTCACACAAGTATTTTTACTTTTCTTGTTATGAAAAACTAGCCCATACTCTGTGGTCAAAATTCAAAATTAAGTAGTATCTAAGAAATAAATTATCAGTCTGAAAGATACTACTATTACAATCATGGTTTATGTTTTGTTCAACAGCATTTAGCTTTTTTTCCTTGCTCAATTTTTTCAGATTTTCAAATAATTCCATTACTGACCAACTGTGTTAGTAGCATGAGTGACCCAGAAATTTTCAAGAACTATAACATAATTCAGAACACAACACAAACCATCTGTATCCCGTATAAAATATTGAGATGCTGAAAACAGATGCTGTTTGTCATTTATGGGAAGCACCGGATATTCACAAAAAGAGAGAGGAAACAACAACTTTGTTAACATGTCTCAATACAGATGCTGGGCTACTTTTTAGCTAAACTTGTGTTTTCTCTTTTCCTATGTTTTATACCAAGTACCTAGGAACAAGGGGAAAATGTATTTATGGGTGACCCATTTAACACCACAGTTACTTAAAACATTATTGAATAAATCCATTTTAAGCAGCTGCAATATTTGCAATTTTGGTCTCCTACTGTGTTGATTCTCTGATGAATTCACAAAAAACAATAATGAAGTAATATGATTAATGTTTCTCTCCTAATCTTTTGACTTACACTGCTTCCAGAAATAGTTGGGAAAAGTCTCAATAATTAATACAATAACGAATTATATTTCACTTTATTTTAAGGACATGTGCCAATTTGACTAGCGAGGGGTAACAGAATCATATTAAATATGCTGTTAAGAAAGTCATGCAGCTTTACAGCCCTATGACTTAGTTTCATTAAGGAAAATGAGGAGTAAGCCAAGATATTTTTAAATGCTATAACAAATGAACAAACAAGCTAGAAACTTAAAATCAAATGAATTAAGCACCAGAGTATCCGGAATGCTAACTACCAGTCATCATTCTTTATGAGTCAATGATTCATTTTAAGAACTGTTTGGAAATGATATGCACATATGCTTTCTAATTCAGACTTTTATTAACATGCTACTAGGAGTATGTTGCAGACCAATATAAGAATCAAATTATTTACCATGAAACTTCTAAACCAAAAAATAATTAGAATAATTAAAAAAAGAAAAAAAAGGAAGTTTGTTACATCTGCACATAATTAGATCACTCTATGTTTCTAGCTCTTGCATAAATGCCACTTTACATTTCAGCCTACACCAGCAGCTTCTCTCTCACCAGTTCACAGAACATTATCTTAAGGAAGGCCAGAAGGAGTAAAATGGTTTGCTTGGGGAAATGGGAGGAGAAATTTCAAATTTCTTGCTTGTTTTCAAGAATTGATCAAGTGAAAGAAAGTGCTTCTGTGAGTGACAGTTGGCTCCAGACACAGCGGCTCTGTGAGGCAGGGAGAAGGTCACATTTACATGCGGGGTTACTCTGATCATTCCGGATGGCTGGAGCACTCTTTTCACAGAGCACTGTGTGTTTAGAGGACAGCACACTGGGAACTTTGTATGGCAACTTGTGTTACAGGCCTCAAGAAATTCCCAGGCGTTTCTGAAACAGTGTCCAATTATCCCAGCAGCAGAAATCTAACTCAGTCAACTGCAGTTTGGATTAGCCATAGAAGGGTATTGTTCTTCTATGGAGAACACAAGGCAAATACTCAAGATGTTCTCTACTGAGGCTACTCATACAGCATAACATGGTGGGGGTTTATGCCATTTATCTCTAAAGGTGACCCAAAAAGCAATTCTATGCAATGAAATAATTAATTTGTGCTGCTTTCCATTCCATACAAAAGTACCTTTACCAAAACTACTTAATTCCTTGACATGTAATACACAACACATTCAGCAACACACTTTTCAGGCAGAGTTCAAAACCAAAGGACAATATACATTGAGAGAGATGTCTGGAGGCCATTTGGAAACACCCCTATCCAATGCAGATCCAGCCAAACCAGGCTGCTCAGGTCCTTGACAAGGTGAGCTTTGAGTATATTGAAGTATTCTGATTCCATATACCTCCTGGGCAACCTGTTCCCATATTTTACCAGGAGCTTCTTGAGTTCCAGCTTGTGCCTGTTGCCTACTTCATGATCCCTCTGCACCCTGGAGAAGAGGATGGCCCATCTCATAGGCAAACACATCAGAGATACAAAACAGGTACATCCAAAGGAGGAACTGTTTTGATGCACCCAAATTCTAAGTCTCAAACTCAAACTGGCACTAGGCACCACAAGTATTTCCCGGATAAAAGCAATGAACTTTTTGTCTCAGGGAATGTCTAAAAACCCACAGGTGCAGCACAGCAGGATAGCAGAGCAGGTACCCTGCCTGTTAGTTTTGTGTAACTGGACACCACCACTTGCCTATAACTGACTCAGCAGGTGCTGTAGAAGACACCTGATTCTCATGGAGCAATCAAATATTTTTCCAATCTATTTTGGCAATGGTTTTGCTTTGTTCTATATCTCCTTGACTCGTGTTATTTTCCCATACAGGAAGGTAAGCCTGCATACTGAAATTTACCTTAATCTGATAACATCATTTAATTATTGTAAAATCTTTGACAGAAGTGTTAATAACGAACCACACATGCTTCAGTCATAAAGTCATTTCCTAATTTCTTCAGTAAAGAGAGAGTGAGAAGAGGCATTCATCTTTAAACAAGTTTTCATTGGGAGTGCAAAAACATCACAGAAAAGGTTGGGTTTTTTTTATTCATTACAAGCTTCTCATTGAACTGTACACAACACAGTGTCACCAGTCAAAAGTGACTTGGTGAGAGGTAGCTGTACTACCCCTTATCTCTTCATGATCAGGAAGAAAGGGGCTTTCTTTCAAAATTCAAAGCTGAAAGTTACCATAGAGAATGTTTAAGATTATCAGCATAAAACTCCAAATACAAAGCCAGAAACTAGCACCCTTAAGTAAAACAAACAAAACACTAACAAAATTCTAATAATAATTTTCTACATATTTTAACTACAGAAAATAAATACTTCTATTAAAAATAGCAATTCTCTCCTCTTACTACAGATTTTCTAACATGAAAGTGGATAACAATGTAAAAACTAAGATGGAAAAAATATTAACTCCTAAAGTTAAGAGGAATGTAAATCTTCCTTTTAGGCAACATTTGAATCATAACGGTTCATCCCTTCAAATTACAGTCTTATCCCTGGAGTGCTGAAAGCTGAATCTATGGGTAAAACTACAAAATGGCTGCAGTTTTGCAGAACCTTCTTTTTCAACACAAGGCCACCTGTGGGCATGGGGTTATGGTTATGAATGCCACAATTCCATAATTTATTTTTGCAACAGCAATGTAAAAATATCACATCCAAAATGAAATGCCTCATTACATTGATAATCAGATCTATTTAATTAACTGCCCTCATGATTTCAAAAGATTTCTCAGCCTCTCATTTGGCAAAGCTGCTTTGACTGTGCAAGCAGAGCTCGGAACTCAAAACTTCTTAGGTAATTTTCTGTAGCTGAGAAAGTATTTCTGTGTGCTAAATACACTATTTTTAAAGAAATGAAATCTACCACCAAAAATGAAAGAATTAATGATATAAACCATATTTCTACATATACTATGTATAATATACCCCCTTTGAACTATTTATTATGAGAAATAATTAATTCAACGGACAATATTATCCTAACCCTGAATGAGGGATTAAGTTTAAATGCAAAGCAAGTTCTACTAGATCAATACAATTATTATTGGTAAAAAAAGAGTATTAAGAATAAGAAGAAAGTTTAAAAAAGGGCATAATTATTTTTTTAATATTTCAGTAGAGAAGTAATCTTTTTCACATTAATCTCTATCCTGTTTTTATCAGCTTGCTTTGTTTGTTTTAGAGAAGCAATAATTACATTGGTATTTCAAGCTATGAAAACTGCAAGATGAAAAGCCAGTGAATATCAAGCAATTTGTGAATCAATCATTAAAATGGACTGCTCCTCTAGAAGTTTTCTTTCCATTGTAAACTCCAAATCCAAATATTTCTATAAATGAGAAAATTATTACACTCTTAAAACTAATTCACATGTGGAAAGTTATTTAAGTCTTAATCTCCTGTTGCAACATATTTCAACATACTTCTGTTACAATTCTCCTAATAATATCATCTAGCTATTTAAAATACTGCATTGAAACACTTTTTTAAATGCATTAAGTTATCAAAGTGTGCCTATTTTACTATTAGACCAGCTCTGCTAGATAAGAGAATGCAAAAAGTCACTTCAACCAAAGGCTCTCGGTTCTTACTTTGACTCAGGCATGCTTACAGGAAGATTACACGTCATTTTCCATGAAAGAAATAAGGGGTGTAAGATATAAATGAATGCTTCAGAGTGAATAATGAATAAAACCAGAAAAACATGCTTATTTAACTCTGTGGATAAATACATGGTGGATAAATATGTGGTCTATCTAAAGGTAGTCTCTCTCTCTGTAGTTTAAGGCTTATTCACTTTAAGATATATATGATATTAGAAACTAACATGGCCATGACACTGGCTTAACATTAACATCAGTTTGGGAACACCAGCCATAGTATCAGTAACTACTTACTATGCTTGCCATGCCTAACTTCTTCTGGGTACTCAGTTCTTCAAAGAAACAAGTTTATCAGTATCTGGGTTCTCACCAGCTTTTCTTAATATCATTTTTATTTAAAAAATAAAAAGTCCCATTCTGTACATTTCAATAATAAATAATGTTCAGATGTCAACAGGGTATAAAGCTGACAGATGGCAGACTAATTTAAAAGGAAACTACCACCTATTTGCCTGTAAACAACCTCTCGTGGGCAAAGTCCTCAAAACACTGCATCAGGCTGTATGCTTAAGTGAAAACTACTTGTTCATCCAACATAATAGTGATTTTATATTAAAAGTAAAAACCTACTTAATGAATCCACTGATCTGAGGTATCTTGCATTTGCTGACCTTCGACAGTTTGAGTGAGTCTTTGGAAAAGGGATGAGGGTTGATTTCCCATTTAAACTATATGTGTCAATTTCTCTGAAACTATCGAAACTTTTACTTTAAAGCTTGCTGCCACATTATTGTGCTATGTAATGTATTACAGATGATCACATATAATATACACAGGAAAATATGCAAATGTTACATAAATATTGTATGCACTCACAGAATCACATGAGCACAGGATGACTGAGGTTGACCACCTCTGGAGGTCACCTGGCCCAACTCCCTGCTCAAGCAGGGACACCTACAGCCCCGGACAAGATCAAGAGAGTGAGCATCTCCAAGGAGTGAGACGATGTTGCGGTGTATGTTTAGCATTTATTTCTTTATTATATATTTCTATATTATATGGTTCTGTTACCCCCCCATATTGGAATGTTCTGTTACCCCCTGTCCCACACCCAGTTGGTTTGTCCTGAAGTTTGTAAATGTAACCGCCTCCCTTACCCCTCCTTCCCTCCTCTCCCATTCGTTATTCCCTTACTTGTCCCGTGGTTTTCAATCCCTCTTTATAAGTCCGTACACAGGAAGTAGCTTTGCTCTTTCCTGGTTGCTTCCTTTGGGCTTAGAAACCCCTAAGAGTATGCTGCTCTCAGGGTGCCAATAAACCTGAAATTCTTCCAACCGGAAAGAGTTGCTTGCAACCCTTTGTCCTCTGTTAGCTGGCCACACCTCAAGGGGTCGGCAGGGGTTAACGCAGCCCGTGCCAGCCCTCAGGCACCTCTAGGCTGGTCCTCCTGCGATAGGAAGGCTTTTCGCCTTCCTATAGGTGCCCCACTCCTATAGGTGCCCCACTCCTACCGTGTGCCTGTCAGCAGTTTCCAGAACTAGCCAGGGCTGAAGAAGGGGCTGGGATTGACCGAGGGGCCGCGATAAGATTCCACCACCTCTCTGGTCAACCTGCAAGAGTGCTTGGTCACCCTCACAGTAAAAAGTGTTTCCTGATGTTTAGAGGGAGCCTTTGTCTTTCAGTCTGTGTCCATTGCCTCTGGTTCTGTCACTGGGCACCACCAAAAAGTGTTCGGCTCTGTCCTCTTTGCATCCTCCCTTCAGGTATTTACATATAGTACTGTTTCCCTGAGCCTTCTCTTCTCGAAGATAAACAGTCCCAGCTCACTTTGCCTTTCCCCATGTGAGAGATGCCGCAGTCCCTTAATTATATCTGTGTCCCTTTGCTGGACTCTCTCCAGTAGCTCATTATGTCTCTTTGGCTGAGGAACCCAGAACTGGACACAGTATTTTCCAGGTATGGCCTTACCAGTGCTGAAGTAGAGGGACAGGATCAACTCTTCCTCATCAGCTGCCTTTGCTGCTATGGCACATTGCTAGCACATGGTCAACTTGGTGTCCACCAGCCACCATAATTAACCTTTTTTTCTGAGCAAAGGGAATCAATTTGCTTTTCTTTCCTGTTCAAAACTATGCAGCCACACTCATTGGTAAAAAGACAGATGGTACTGTAATGGAACTTCCAAATTTAAAGGTCTGAATGACAATTGTACAAAAAATACAGACAAAACATATTTCTAAGTGACCATTAGAAAATCTATGAGAAAATATAAAACAGTGAATTAGGAAGCATCTCAGTCACCCCAATACTGATATAAACATATTTCTTTACAGTTAAGTTAAAGACAAATTGCCTTCTCTATAAATGCTTGCAGTCAAATTACAGAGAGACACCTGAATGAGAGTTAATGTGCTTATAACACACACTTATTTGGGGAAAAAAACTAAGTTGTCTCTGCCTAAGCACAGTCCACCCTTCTTTTCTTCCTTTTAAAAACAAATTATATATATATATATTAGCAAGACTACCATGACATACTGGAAAGAGTGATTTTATGTTACTCTAAGCATCACAACAAATGACCTGAGAGAAACCACCTCTAATACAGCAACACAATCAGTTAAGAAATAGATGCCAAGGTATTGCCAAGAATCTGGATAAATTGACAAGCAGCTGAGTGCTATGAGCAGCATTTTGCTGATAACTTGGAAGCTTCAGTGCCTAGACAGTATATAAGGATTCCCAAGGGAAACCAGACTGCAGCAGGTGTGTCAAAGTGACAAAGTATCAATGCCACACAATCTGAATGATATGTTCTGGCTACCAGGTAAAATATGCTGTGACTACTAAAAATAAAGGAGGACAGGCTGTCAGAAGCAAAAGAGAATTTCAGATCCTGAGATTCAGCACACAGGAAAGAAGAAGAATCTCAGGTGATTTTTTTCCATGTCTTTTTTTTTTTTCTTTTTTTTTTTTTTTTTTTTTTGTTATTGTTGTTTTGTTTTTGTTGTTTGCTTTTGTTTGTTTTAGAAGTTGTAGTGCACTCTATTATATTTCATGTTTTTGCTAATTGATTCCAACTGCTTCTAGTGAGATACAGGTAAGATTCGTTATTAAATACAGAAAACTTATACATCAAGTAGCAAATATTTTTAAAGACTGAGGACTGAAAATCTCATCCACACATAAGGATTGTCTCGGGAATTTATCTTCTGGGTCTGCAGACCTGTGGCTAAAAGTATCTTTTCACAGTTTTCAAAGGTTTGTAAATTCTAGTCTTAGCAAGGAGAACAGTGTGAGAAAAGACACTAAAACTTCTATTTTCTCATTGATGCTGCATCTGCAATACTTTTAAAGCCATAGAGAACAGTCCCCTCATTGACAATGAAAGCAGTAATTTAACAGGTAGTTCTACAGAATACCGTGGCTTAAACCCAGAAAGGATCACTCTGTCTCAAACTACTATAAACTCAACTAGATCAAGTTTAAATTTTGTTACCAAAAGAAACAGATAGATAACCAGCATCTTGCATCTTAATGGAGAGCAAAGATGTTGCTCATGACTCTGAAAATGCTTTTCTGAATCAGATGTTCTTGTGCATAGCAGTAGCAGTCCTGAAGGTGCCAGCTGAGGTTCTCTAGTCCATGTTTTCCTACTTCCCTATCAAGTAAAGTTTTTCTCCCTGCTTTGGGTGCCCTCCTAACTACCCTCTTTGAAGAAAAGAAACACAGCTTAGGTAGGCAGATCTTAAGTAAGAATCTTTCCTTCCAAATATTCTGTAGTTATGAAACAACACGTTAAGTCCAAAGAGCATGTATGGAACACAAGCAGTTAAAATTGCCAAGTTTTTACAGAGAGGGATCTGTACATTTTCATATCTAGAAATACATACATATATGCACATACATGTTAGTTTATGTAATAAAACTGCTCATCTTTGCACAGAGGAATGAGCACAGCAGGAGCAGCAAGGGCAGGTGGGGGAGCCTGAAACACCCTGGCCAGCTGCTCCAAGACCCACCACAGCAACCATCAGTTTACTAGAAGCTCATTCCTGTGCTGTCTTATGGGGCAGGAGCCCTACCAGCCCTGCAAGGGCAGTGGAGGCCCTGGCCCAGCCACTCTTGGTGCCACAAGACCAGATCCACACAGACATGCCAGCAGGAGAGGCTCCATGGGTCAGGGCACCCTGTGAGAATGTGGGACAGAAGGGGTATGGTATGAGTAGTGCCATCATTTCCGTGTGTGGCCATTTCTACACCAGACTGCACAGCCTCGCCTAATTAAACTCCATTTCTGATAATTTTCTTGGGCAAGGACTTAGCACTGTGCATGCCCATGTGCATGAAGGTCTGTCAGTCCTGCCATGGGACCAGGGGTCCCATGCACCTGCAGTGCAGGAACTGCAGTGGTGCACAAGCAAGGGTGTGAGGGGCTAGCAAAGAGCATGCTGGACTAGCTGGCAAGTAGACCAAGTGTCCTGGAAGCCAGACATGTCCCTATGGGCAAGAGCACAGTCAACTCTTGGAACAACAGGATAGGCACAGGGTAGCCTTGGCCAGCTGCTGTACAGACTGTGGCATCTGGGGCTCTCCATGAGACCTGTCTGTGTGTACACACGAGAAACTCTGTGGAATGTAATGAGAGGGAAGCACAGGGATTCAGGATCACTGGATGGGCTGTGCCTAAGCCACCCACGGCACAGATGTGGACAAGAGAAGGGATGTGAAGGGAGAAGGATCTCTACTGAGGCCTAGAGTGTGACCTTGGGGGCTCATGACTCTAGGTGTCACAACTGGAGAGACTGGGATCCAGAGCCAACTGAGTACCTAAATCCAGATTCAGAAAGGACCGTCATTCCAGGATGAATGTAGGGTAAATCTGCCTTGCACATCTGTGCATGAAAGTGACATAACAGGTGAATCCACAAGCTCAACATAGGTGTGTCATAGTTACAGGGGCGGGGACTGGTTTATCACTATGAGGGTATAACCAAAAACTGTAAGTTCTATACCCTCTATGTCATTCCTGATGGGCTGTTAATGATAAATCATTTGGCAACAGCTGCCCAGAGGACACTTCACACCCCAGGCCACAATAGACAAGGAAAGAGATCAGGGAGACATTAACACCTCCACACCCAGCTGGAGGGGTCCTCCCTCCTAATGGGCCCAGCTGACACAACAGGCAGTTACAATGGCCCACATCATCAAAGGATCCAAAGATATCCCAGGACGCACAGAGATAAAACAACCATTGTGAACTCCCTGCCCTGGGGGAGGTACTGGGGATATATAACCCTAGAAGTTTGAGACTGGGGTACATCGGACCCAGAGGGAGAACAGAACTCCAGCAGGACTGTGGCTGCCACTCTTGAGGAGAATGCTACCATTTCTTCAACAGAACTGTTGTCTTCCACTGGTGTGGGGGTGCATTTTATAGTCTTATGTATTTGTAAAGTTTTATGTACAGTTCTGTTACCCCTTGATTATATTATCTGTAAATGGGCTGCTCCGGTCTCCCTCCCCTTTCTCACTTGGTTTCTTCTAGAATTGTTATCCCCTCCCTCAATTGTATTCCCCTTTTTGGGCCCCTCCTCCCCTATCCCATATTTGTACCCCGGCTCCTCCCCTTTTTCTAGTCCTTTCCCTGTCAATCCAAGTTACTCGGTCCCCGACAGGCTTGAGTGGAAGGCCTCTGGCTCCTACTCCTGTCTGTCACCCCTAATCCCCACCTTCCCTTATCCCTGATTGGTCCTTTTCCTCTCCCCTCCCCTCAGTTGCACCCCCTTGATAAGATCATGCACGAGGCTGTTGAGTGCTCTTTTGAGTAGGCTCTTCTTGGGGTCAGACCCTCAATAAACTGAACTCTGTTTCACCCTACTCAGAGAGTCCTTCCTCCTGGAGCACTAGTTAGGGACTGGCGAACTGGCCACACTCAAGAAGCCCCTTGCGCAGTGTGTGGCAGGGCGAACCGCCTGGCTAGTGGCTCCTGAGTCACCAGGCTACCCAACCTCTCCTGTGGAGAGGCGTTTGGTGACCTGGTGCTCAGACACCTGTCTTGTAGCCCTCTGGTGTGGCTGCCTGCTAGCCTGGGCTCGGATAAGGACTGGGAAGTGCAGCCACCTGAGGAGGTACCGCGGCACACTGGACCATCATCCCGACTACCAGGTTTTTCCTTTCCTTCTTTCTCCTCTGCCCCACGCAGTGCTGGGGAAAGTGTTCATGAGTACTGTGCTGTTCCTCTCCCCGGGGGGCTGGGTTGTACTTTGTTCTTGTGGGTTAAAGAAGTACTGTTATCTTGTGTCATTGTACGCATTGTGATATTTTTAGTAAAATTCTAGCTCTGACTTGTGGTCTCTCCAAACTGGGTTCATTTCTCCTGCTGGTTTACTTTTAAACCAGCACAAGGTGTAGGTTTGAAAACATAGACTGAAGTTCTCTAAAATTCATAAGCTAATTGATACTTGCAAAAGTCAACAGAAGATTTGGCACTTCATTGTCAGCACCACAAATACATGTACCTGCTGAAGAACCACACCATTTTTAACATTTGCCAATTGAAGTGATTTTCATTCATGATTTCCACACCAAAAACAAAACCCAAACAAAGGACATAAAAAAAACCCAAAATGACAAACTGTGTGGAAGACACATAGACAAAGGCTTTGCAACTAAAATGAGAGCCATGGTCAACTGAAATAGTACTGAACCCTTTGCTGTATTTATAAAGAAATGCAAAAAGGTGGTTGGTTTGGTTGGTTTTGTCAGGCAACACAAGCTTTTAATATCTCTAGTCATTCAGACCTTAAACTGAGATTTATTAACCTGTCAAACAAAAGCAATTTTACAACATATACAACTGCAGTTCATTTCAGAACATTTATTGCTCTGTAAACGGAAAATCCAGATTCTCCCTAAAAAATCTGTCCCTTTTCTTCCTCTGAAGCTAGAAGGAAGGCATGGTAGTAAGAGAAATTTTAAGTGAAGAAGAAAGAAGTATTTATGAACTTATTTACAAAAATATATATAAAAAGCATAAAGTTAGAAATTACAACAGACTTTTACAGTGACTATCTCAACTGAAAAATAAATACTTGGTGCCAGTAACTTACATCAAACAAAATCAAAAAGGGGCACAGAAATGAGAAACAGTTTTAATCAAAGGTGGTCACAATACCGAAAGGAGGATGGCCTTTGCAGAGGAGATGATATAGAATACTCCCCACCTTTGGGCACTATGAATGAGGGGGAAGGGGAAACAGAACAGGAACACAGCTCCATGTTTACTTTGTATCTTTTGTGCTATGCATCTCAGCTCAAATGGCTCTGGGAGACCTTTAGAAAGAAGAGTTTACTAAGAGACTGAAACAAAAGAAGCATGATACCTACCTGGAACGTCTACAACTTATCTGGTTATCCAGTCTCCCTTTATGGAGAGAAACATAGAGGCTAGGGAATGGGTTACTGCTGTTTGGGGATAGAGCCTCATCTACCAGCCTGACAGAAGGGAGTCAGCCACAACTCTGTGCCCCCAATCCAAACAGTAGCAAGTAGCAGATATATATGTATATATATAAATAAATATATATAAAAATTTAAAATATATATATATATAAAT